>JAGVSQ010013728.1:0-10957 GCA_022683975.1 Rhyacophila evoluta
CAGAACATTTCGGCGGATATATTCGTCATGTGCACTGTGTTACGCACTATGCCCCGCGGAAAAAAGCAGAACGGATTTAATGATTGGCTATTAATCAATTGTTGTAGAAAACATTTCTTCACATTGTGAAAGTCCATATATTATGCTTTATATTGGGGTAAGACATGGTTGAAGAATCTTTTTCTTAAAGTAAATACGTAAAATTACCTGTAAGGTACAAGATTTAAAGTTTGTTACGAAAGGTTTCTTATTATTCAGCCGACAATGAAACTCAAAACAATTTGCTGCCGCCTTGAAATAGTTTTAACCGGTCTCTTTCATCTGTCTTTGTTCCAGTAATATCTGTTATATATCACAAATGTACGTAGTTATATGATATTTTATCAACCCGCATTTGTATTGCAACTGTCATACACAGCTGTCCAACAAACTATATCAAAATATATACCATAATAGTTTCTCATGTATTACGTGACTCTTGTAGAAGTTTTCTGCAGAGATTCTTACCACCAAATACTACTTATATATAAGTTAAATTGATACTCACGAATAAAGTTACATCTTTTGAGTGATACCTTTGTACGGGTGTAATTGATAATACTAAACGATTAATTTCTTGTTTTAGTTCTGGTATTCATTTCTGGTACTAAACTTTCTATGAAATATTTGTATGCACTTGTAAATTGACAAATATTTAAAACATACATTGAAGAGTTGTTTGACTAGAAAAAGTATCTGTATTCGAGTGCACAAAAGTTTTAATCACAAGTTTGTTCGTTCGGAGAAGTTATTAAAATGTATTTCTCAAAAGAATTATAACATTTACTTATAAAAACAATTTTAAATAATTATCACTAATATATATATTGTTGTTTTTATTTTTTATGCATCTATTAAACAGGATTCTAAATAGATGTTGACTTGAATGATACGGAAACAGTATTTTTAGCTCAAATATACTGAAATATTGTCGACTAAGCCATACATATGAAATCCGAGTGTTTTTACTGATCAAGATTGAGATTTGTAATTTCTAATGAAGTTGATATTCAATGTTGTTAGACATTAAAAAATATTTTTATGAAACAATGGACAACGAGTTAGAGAAATTTTATTAAAAATAAGAAATTGAGATGACAATATATTAAACACTGGATCACCCGCTACGTCTTCACACCTGCAATACGGGCATATACTGGAGCGTAATGAACGTGAGACACTCTTTGATGTTTTAGGAGCAATTTCCCAAGACGAACGTGTACAATTGAAAATGACAATAAACGCATTTTTAAAGTATAACTTTCCAATGTATCAATATTTTTAAACGCTTCGTCTTCAAAATCTTTTAGCTATACTATAAATACGAACAATCTACAGCTATTATATGCATTGAACAATATAGACTAAACCTATTCTAACACATAGCTGATGAAATAACTAAACTAACATTAAATCATTTGAAAACTGATGACAACCAATCGTCCTACAAAATACTGTCAAAATAAGTATTATTCAAGTCTTAGCATTGCGGATATCTCTGTGTTCTAGAAAAGGAGTATATTAAACTTCATATTTATAACAATCCAATGCCATCTTTTTGAAGCCAACATGGTAAACAATCATCATTTCGGATTGTGAAAAGCTTTAGATATGTGACTGACCGTGGCTCTAAGGTCTATTTCGGTCTGTTAATTATTGTATTGACACACACGCGTATATTCAAATTGTATGCAATAATATTGCGTTCACGTGGCATTTGGCACTATTGTAAAGGTGCAAGCGGAAATGGCACGTGATAAAATATGCGAACACCTGATAGGTGTGTAACACAATTGCCGTATTTGGCAGATGCTGAATACCTTGCATCTGAATTAATTTCGTCCGTGTACACCGGTGCAAGTTTGACCTTTATGTTTTAACGTTTAGCGTCGACCAGCACGTTTAATTACGTAAAACATATTTAAAAACGACAATCCTGCAAAATAATATTTCTTTAAATTGAATTGAATTTTTTGATCCGTTTTATTAGTCATGTCATTATCAATACTATATGTCGCTTCAATTCCTAGTTTTATTTCATTTCTTTCTTCACACCTTGCTTCAAAGTATATGATAAAGTATATCTCTGAGAAAATGCCAAGTAATTATCAAGTCATATAAATCCTGAATTTCTCATGTTGTAGATAAATGCTCCACACATGATATATGATATATAAAGAAAGAAGAAAATACTGTATAGTAAATTGTATTTTATTAATTTCAGTAGAATTCGTTTACAAATCACGAGGTCACAATAAAACGTATTGATGATAAATTAAAGTATGCACACAAAATTATTTGATGTATATTTAAATACGAGCAGATGTAAAATAAGTGCCTGATTATCATTCTTCTTCTTTCTGCATATCTACGCCAGAATTATTTAATAACATGTTTTAGACTACCCAACGGGTGTCTAATACATTGAAATTTCGCCAAGCAAAAGAAAAGACATGCAGAATTTAGAAGCATCTGCGGCATGTGTTTCAGTTATAGTGTCACTACAAGATTTTCAACGTTACCGAAGGCTGCTTAATTCATTATATTATCTCTGAGTTCCTCGCGAAGTCAAACCATTTTACCTACAGTTTTTGACGAAGGTATCTGTTTATTAGGTACTGTTATTTAGTGCAGTAGTTATCTTTCTATGGAAGAACTGAATGAATCACTTCCAGTGATCAAAAGATACACACGCGAGCTACACTGCCGGAAATGTTGAAATCCTACAGCAGCTAAGATTTTTCATTACATTGAGAAACACAGTAATGAATACTGAATGAGTTAAACAATTAGGCGACGATGAATTTTTGTGAAAAAATCTATCTGCGTGTTATATATTTTCATATTATAATATATTATATAATATATTCGATGCTAATAGTTATTGAAGCACTATTCAGGCCGATTGGGACTGCAGCAAGCGCGTCGATGTATTGTCCGCGAGTCATTACGCAGTCACGTGACATTGCGCGTCACTCGAATGCGCATTATATCATTCGGTGACCAAATCTTCAACTCTGTGCCGCGTATATTTTTTACGGTTCAATAACTAGTAATATGTGTCATTAATTTATACTTTTATAACTCAGCCTGGCCCCATCTAGTCGCAGGGTTAAGAAAAACATGAATGTATACAAACAATATGTACTTGAACAGATAGTTAGTTGTCCAGTTACCGAATGGTTGTTTTCTATGTTGTATAAGCTTCAAATATACAATAAACATAACGAATAGTAACTATTCGTACCATTTAATGCGGGTATTTTATTTCTTCTTTATTCTTATCTTTGTGTACTTGAGAAAAATATAAATTTTCGCAATGTGATGGGGTATTTTGATCAATTGCTTACTTCATTCTGTATCTATACATTACACTTTTAAAATGCATTAAAAACATATTTATTCGAAACTGTGGGACTTTAATGCACAACCTTCGGTTATCATAAGCTTGTAAGCTGATTGGGTAATAAGTTACTTCTCATAACAATAACTTTTCTCCACTTCAACATGTATTATTGTTTATTATAAGAATCATAAACATGTAGCTTTTCATTCCAAATACATCACTACTAATTTAATTAATACGCATTATGCAACATTCACGATAGCTGGAACATTGTATATAATGTAATATGGCGAGATTTAAACCCGTGACCTCTGATTCCAAAGTTTGCAAATTTGCTAATCGACTGCCTAGATGTCAGAGGTGATAACGTACGTATGTGTATTTATATACAAATAAGCAATGAATAAAAAATTATCGAAGTAAAAGAACTTAGAGAGTCTATATTAAAATATGATTGAAATTAATGATGAACCACTTACACATGTGATAAAAATATGTTTTAAGTTTCTCTATTTGAATTGTTTGAGGGCCGCTGATATGCAATATTATATGCATATTATAATAATACATATAGTGCACTGCAGACAAGGTCGAACAGCTGTAGTGTATTCAGGTGCTTTACGTCACTCATATATTACCAAATATGAACCGCGTTTCATGTTTTGCAGTAGAAAGAATTATTATCCGTCAATTAAAAATAATATATGATGAATTATGATTATGAATTACTTTAGTATACTAACTCATAAAAGAATGAAACATATCGTTTTCACTGGGCTAAGCAACTTGATAGTCGTAATGACGGAAGTATTGTCAATATGTATATGAATAACAAAGTGTGACAAGAGCGTCATTACGAAATATTTTTTTTAATCATTATCAACAAAACTAAATAATTGTATTAAATGTAGAACCGGCATGTGCGTTTGTGTATTGAATGACATTTGTATGTATGTTCAGCAACGTTGATTACACGTTTTAAATGATTTCATTACGTCTCAAAGGAGAAGACAAGGAGCATTTGAGCGTCCGAATATCGCTGTGTAGAAGTCTCTCAGCGTATGAATGATAGCTACATTGGAATGATGACTCTCTGTCTCAATTGTTATTTTTTGAAAAAAAAACATTATTTATTATTATTATTTAAATTTTTAATATTTATAATAAAATGTTTTTTACATGCAATTCCAATAATTGCCTATCTAGCAGACTTTTCATAATTGTTTCGAAACATACAACAGGACGCTTAGGGTGCAGCACCCTGGAGTTTAGCACAAGAAAGCGAGCGTTAAAATTCACATGTAAATCTTTCGCCAAACGAAAGACAAAATTGAAGTAAGGACAGATCCGGCTAAAATGCAATACTATATACATATATATATTGCTTACTTTCCATTAGGTGTGAAGCTGTGATGCAAAAGTTGACTTATGCACAGGTACGTACTGAGGCATTAACACGCCCTCTGACAAAAGGAAATGAAACGTTTATTTATTCGAAAATTATTTCCTGCGTCGCCGAGTCCCGGTACGAATCTATTTCCCGTCACAGGCGATAAAAAAGAATTCCAGACTGTATTTTCCCATTTTTCCCGTATGATTTAAGCGATTTGAACTTTGCAAAAATAAAGCTTTTTGCAATTTACTGACTTGTGTAAACCGTAAATCTTTAGTTGTATGAAGTTATATCTAAATATAATAGTTATTTGATTTTGGGATTGGCGTATTCGCATGCTGAAGAACTAACACTCAATTTTATTTAAATTCTCATACATATAGCTTATATACAGTTTTGATATTTGAATAGATCATACTGTGTTACTTCTTCACTCTTTTATATTATAAATGTAAGACTACCTTCATTAAATTTTCGAGCTTTGGTAGTAATGACATACTTGCTTTCCCCTTTCATAACCAGCCACTTCTCCACATCCGTTATCTGAGCATATACCGTGACGTAACGAAATCCTCTTTAAAGCGTCCCAGGAGTAGTTTGCCAAGACCTCGGTAGGTTTGCACTAAAGTATGCGTGGTTTCTATGTTTACTAACTATAATAAACATACTTTAAATGAGCATGCTATAAATATATGTGATTCTCTTTCTCATGACAAATACGTATAATTAGATGATAACGAAAGAGCCAGTCTACATGAAAAGCAATCTGTTTGGACATAGATTGTATAAATCCACACTCTATATTTAGAAATGACATCGTTAAAAAACTAGTTTTCCTATAAAATAAACAAATTTGGAGTAAGTGTACATAAGACATTAAATACAATTGTTAATGTGGCCATTCTGTCAACCAAAGCTTTGGCAAAAAATGCTTTGTTGCGAAAGCATCAAAGTGAAAAGACAAACATCGAACAAAAATGCAATCAGACTCATTCGCTTGCTGTAGATTTTTTTTTAGAAATTTAATTGAATCGTAGGCCGTTGCATGGAGCAGAGGAATATTTCAAAGGAATTTTTTTATCGTAATTTTCATTTTGTCCTTAATTTTTTAAGGGACTGTTATTTGACAATATTTTTTCAAAATCAAATCAATTTTCAGAATAAAAATAAAAATTTAGCACCGACTGCACGTTGTTACAAAAAATAAAAAAACTCAGTTATACATTGCAAAAAACCACCCAAAAAAATCTACACATACATATAATTAATATCTAGTACCGTTTTTGATAAATAAATCACGCATGCATAAAAGATGTTAAAATATCATAACGATATCGCTACGTCGCTGTAATAATATGACACTTGCTTTCCCCTCCACCACCCACCACGTCTCGACACCCGTTACGCGGGCGCATACCGTGGCGTAACGAAGTGAGGCGCTCCTCATAATTGCCAGAAGTGTCCCAGCAGCAGCTTCCCAAGACCTTGGTTGGCGTGCACTAGAGTGGGCGTGATTCCTATTCTAACTAATTATACCCTGTTAATATCTAGCCTTGTCGAGAAGACCTTCTCGTCCGCCGTAAGATTTTGCAAATTTTTTAAGAGATAGAAAATTATGCTTTTTAGAAACCAAGTCGCAATGGTCGATCGGTCCGACAAATGGTCGAACCGACTTGAGAAGCTCTTCCCTTTTAACGGACAGATTGGCATCCTGCATTTCGCCACATAAGCAAGTAGAAGATTCTAAGTAGAAGACCAAGCTGACAAAGCTGGCAATCTAGAAATCTCTGTCTAGGAAATGATAACAGTTTTTTTGTGTCACAACTTTTAACACACTAATAATTAATTACATATAATTCAAGGCTGGTACCATTTATTTGTTGTATTTTCTTGGAAAAAAAATAAATTATGAGTATTTAATAGAAAATAAGTATTTTATCGTATATTAACCGTTTATTGCATGATTTCTTCGGTACTTTTGTTTATCTTCTCTACATACTCAAACATAATAAAAATTGGTACTGGTGATATTTTGTATGGCTGGCAAAGAAGAAGAGGGAAGTTGTGCATGTTTAGAAAAAGATATTTCTTTAAATGGAGTCGAAAGTGTAAAAGTTTATATATTTCTTTAAATTTAATGAGTAGTAATCGTATAGATAAGGGAGTGTAAAACTTACGGATTCAATTAAATAAATTGAATCGAGTATAAAAAGGAAAAAGTACGTATTTACTACTCAAAGCATGGAACTAAACGGCAAAGCTTCTCCCGCTGCGAAGCTTCCAAAATGAGTAGAACATTTTACGGTGTCAAATAACATTAACGAAATCCGCTGTGTTAATTTTTTACGCTTTAAAAAAAACGCAAGTTCTCACTGGGTGAGTAATAAACTTTTTCCTGCTATTGGCCGTTACTTTTAAAATATATGCGCCATTACTGTCAGCGTGGAAAAGGTATAATTCTGATCTTGTCATTCCTAAATGGGTTACCCTTTTTTTTATTAAATCCCTCCGGTCTTTTTGAACCCCTATGCAGGTGTCTTATTCGCTTTTCTGCCCCCTCCAGTCACTCCTACCGTTCTTAGGAATTTTTAATCTCGCTTTTTTTAGCAGCGGCCATTCGTTATTTTATTTTATGATCGGAGAGCTTCCTCTCTAGAAAAGCTTGAAAGCTTACGGCAGGGGGTAAAACAGATTACTTAACAGCGATTATCGAACTACAAACGTAATTTAATAAAATTAAGGGGTGATTTTAATTATAACAGCAAAAATATTTATTAATAAACGCAATTATGTAAATAACTGAACGAAGATTTTTTTAAATATTTTTTTTATACCATGTTCGCTCCCAACCTGGGATATATGGATCTACATGATATGAAGAAATCCACTCCGAAAATGGAGTATATGGATCTCCGAATTGTAAAGACGTCTTGACAGATTATTTTTACGAAAGTTGTTTGTCATGCAATTTCTCAACCCAATGTGCAAATTTCATTAACTAACAATTAAAATATTTTAGATAGAACATTCATATTTTATTGAATAATTTTCTTGATACTATGTGTGGAACCTATCTAAAGATTAATTGTTAAAAAAATATTATAAGAACAATATTGACGAGTTTTAATACATATTTAATAAATTATATACATTATTTAATACGTTATCAACACTAGTATTTTTAAAGCATCGAAAACCTTACTATTATGAAAAAACGATTGTAAAATAATTTGATATAAATAGCATCGATGATATTTTTACCTATCTTGCTTAGACACCTATTCAGTCAGTAAAACAAATCTTATCCTCTACATTGTTTTCATGTTGCAATTATGTGTACATTTAAATATTTATACAGCAAATTGCCGTTATAAGAAGTGATTATTATAAACTCGATTTATTAAGTGGCAGGTGAGTAAATTGTTGGTGGTAATAGTTGAAAGAATACAGTCCTATGTAGAAAATACTATAGAAGAGACCAATCTTGTAGTGTAGAGAATTTTTTATTATTATATCCACTCGGATGTGTGGGGCGTTGATCTCTACAACACGAAGACATAGTGGAGTGTGTTTATAGTGTCTTGATAGATTTCGTTCACTATAGTTAATAATTAACCTATTCATTCATCTATGAATATGTATAAATCCGAATGCATATATGTAAGATTATAATTTGCAAACCAGTATAATAATGGGACACGCATTAGTTAAAATAATCGTAGAGTATTACTGAAATTCACAATAAGTAATGTTGTTTTCAAAGATCTTGTTTTTAATTTAATAATCATTTTGTAGATTCATATATTTAGTAGTTTGATATATGTTGTATTTAGTAAGCAAGTTGTTGGTGTTAGCAATTCAAGCTGTATGATCCAAAGTAAAATGGGATGATACAATTTGAAAATGTCAACATCCATCTCGAAATATAATAGAACAATGGTGTTGCCAAAGAGTTATTCTATCCTACTAAGTAAAAACACGCTGTCTAGATAAGAATCACGTGTAAGACATCGTTTTCACTTAGAGGACAATACTTATAAAACTTGTAATTAATAAAAGTGTCCGTGAAACTGTACAGTAACAATAAAACAAAATCATAATGAATTTCAAAACGAAAGTAGTTTAATTCGTAATTTAATAAGCATAACTCTGTACAATGTTCACAATATTTCATTGTGCGGAATCTATTTCGTTTAATGGAGTGGAGAACACAAGCAGGTAAATTGTTTCCAAAGCACTGCTCATTTCACTTAACTGCCTCTTTAGTTTGGCTCAAGTTACGAGTGGGTACGTCACACTTACTTACGTACAATTTTCATAATTTTCTCCGTGTTAACGACAATAGCAACGCCTGATTACGTAACTATTCAGTTTCATGATGACAACTCAAGGAAAAGACCTCGCGAGGCTTTCTTTGGAACGTGACATAAGATATTCGAAGGCATCGCTGTTGTTCACTTATCTGTCGTAATAGCATACCCCTCAACAACAGATTTCATATTTTAATACATCATATAATAATTATGTTAAAGCTACAAATGTTATCGTTCTTAGACATATATAACGTGGCGTAAAATATATTGTACATCTAATAAATAATATTAGGTAATCAAAATTTATTTAAAGAATTTAGAAAAGTAGAATTTAAAATCAATTTTCATCAAGCACCATCAGCCAAAAATATTAATTAGTCAATATTTATAGTGTAAAAAAATATGAGTTCTAAAACAATTGGTTTTGATTAAATGTTTATTTTTTATTCGTTTGTGCGTTTCAAAAGTCGAGGATATGTGTCTAAAACTCAACCTACTACAAAAATCGAGTATATAATATGGATTTTAACACTGTCAAGCCTTTTTGACTTGAGTTGACAGAATTATTTTTAGGGATATTAATTTTCAGCCAATTGGTAAACAAACCTTTTAGGCATCCAGTCATGCATTTTTTGATTTTTTTAAATCCGGCAGATGTGCGAATTGAGCCCACGATCCTCGACTCCGAAGCTGACACAAACTTCTCAGTTTCCATGGAGACGTGCTTATTTTTTATTTACCATTAAACACTACTCATTTTGAATATTTGAATTATTGTAATTATTGTTTTCGGATTATTTTTTATGTCGATATTTATTTCAGTTGTGACACGCTTATGAAAGTATCATAGGTTACTAATATAGCTTTATATCAGTACCACTACTTATATAAATATATTTTACAGATTTAAAGGTGTGACTATTTTATAAAATAGTATGGCACAGTATTTTTTTAAATGTTTATTTTACATGTGTATAAAATATTATATATTCCTAATTTACTTGAATTCTATAAGTATACTAAATTACATATCAATTACTTTAATAAGTATGTGAACAATAAAGATTTAAAAAAAATATCAGTAGATTAAATGTCAAAAACTTTTTTACTTTCAAATTATTTAAAAAGACCGTCAAGATCATTGGGTATGTATTAAATGTTGATGATAACAACATGACAAAATGTAATTAGTTACGTTTTTTAGAAAATGTATTATAAATATTAAAAAACCAAAAGGCAATAATTGTCGTGATATCATTATATGAACTATTTCTATTATGATTTGCTTTTTTTTTTACTTCTCGTATTTGATATTAAAGAAACCCAATATCGAAGTAAAACCTTTATCGATTCGCACGTACGGAATATCACCCAACTTCGGCTAATATCAATTAGAGAGAGATATTGATAGGCCGCGTTAGGCTGAGTTTTGCCAAATATTTTTCTTGCCAATTTTATTTCAATAATAATAGGATCGTGGTGCAGAAAACTATAAATATACTGTTTGTTTCTCAGCCTTGTGCCTTTGGCTTTACCAAACATATTATTTTATTTCTTTTCGAGGTCGTATTTCTTTTTTATTATTTTAATAATCAAACAAATAAGTCATTATTACTAACATGTGCTTATTAATTTTATATTCCTTACCTCGGCCGGAATACCACAAAGCTAAATTATCCATCCCCGTGGTCGAGATATAATCTTCAGCACTTCGTAGTCTGGCATTGCTGGTTCTAATCTCAACACTACATGATATTTATCTTGGGGTCTAAAGAAAAAAATATATCTTCACAATGCGGAGTTCCATATAATATAAATAACTAGCTGATCAGTACCCGGCGTTGCCCGGGTCCCTTTTTGTTTCGA
>JAGVSQ010013729.1:0-10956 GCA_022683975.1 Rhyacophila evoluta
TGTTTTTTTATATTTTCGTCATAACTATATGTATATCGTGTTGTTAACGTATTAAACTTGTAACAACATGTAATAAATAAATAATTGAAAAATAATAAACACATTTCTGGCTGATCAAAAATGACCTAAGTGACATTTATTTTATTTAATTAATATTTAATATTTATTCCCTAAATGTAAATTATTTTGATAGACAAAGTTCTAGAATCTATTAAGAGGTTTACTAGTTATACAATAACGAAAAGTAAGAATCAGGATAAGTTTGAGACTTTTATCTGTACCGCTCACCACACCTTGATAAGCATTGTGGGGTGTACACTGCAGGGAAAAGATTGAGAAACGCTCTTCAAATCACTAGGATACGAAGTACGCGTCGAATAATCATAAATAATATGTTGTTAAATATAATGCATTAACATTGCTCAACTTTGTATCAGTTGCCTAGCAGCAAGAATTATGGCCATATATAATATTATTATTTTATATTTTACATTATTACTTTTGGGAAGGTTATGAAATTAATATCCTGCTGTAATTTTAACGTAACAGTTTTATTGAAAAACGTTTATTATTATTATGTCATTATGTTGTACTATCAAATGTGAGTTATATAAAATATGTATGTACGTGTTAAAAATAAAGTTTGTTTAAATTGACAAGATTTTACATATATTACACAAACTTTAAGTCTCAGATAGGCTACGTTAAAATGCTTGTCGAGTAAAGAGTAATTTAGAAATTGTGTGAACAGCCAAAGTTATTCGCGTAATTTATTAAAATCAGTTGGTCAATTCAATACAATTAGTTCTAATTTAGTCGCACCCTAGCAAATACTAAATAAGCGACGGGATATATTTGAACACGTTATTTTGAGTAATTTTCATTAATTGTCGCAAAAATGACGTTTAGTTCGTCCGAAGATGTAATTTTAAAACTTTTATTAGAATATTTAAGCCATGAGTGATTTAACCGTAACAAATACAGTTATTAACTTAATTATTTTTACTGTTTTAGGCCGTACTACATTTTTTCAACATGTCACTCACTATTTTACTGTGTACGGACATTTTTTTCTGTTACATGGTGGTTAGTAGATTACTTGCCTTTCAAATAAATAACTACTCGCGTAGTCTGAACCAGCCTTAAAAGGGACTATCCTCAGTAGTGTGTATATGTAATTTCTGTGTATTTGCCGTTTTGGAAATCTAAAAACATTATGCATTAAATCATTAATACATAATAAACATAGAAAAAAATAATGATCATTTCGCTAGAGGTTAAAGTTCGAAATTCATAATATTGAACATTACAAATGTGTGCTGTATTATTAATTTTATCTTTAAAATTACCTGTTATTAACATATACACATGATTTTAACTTTTCATATTTACAATCATAATTACATTAATAAAAATAATGTTTTCATAGTCAATAGATATAAATAAAAAAAAAACATTAAAACTCGTCGAAGATTTATTCACACGTAGGTCTTATTCGTATATTATGTATGTTTGTAGCTATTGAAAATAAAAGGCAGAGAGTGACTGTAAAACTATACAGTATTGAGAGTCAGTACTTCTGTTCTTAAAGGAATCGGGTTAGCAAAATAACTCGATGACTCCAGAGTCATTTAAAATATTCGCGAGTACATTTTTTACCATGTTCAAAAGTGGAGTATATAGATCTCTGCAATCTCTTGGTGGACTATTCTTCACGAGAATTGGTTGCTTAATCTAATAGGCATCCAGTCCTGCATTTTCTGATTTTTTAAAAATCTAGCAGATATGCGAATCGAACTCTTATTCCCCGGGTGTGGGGTGCGTACGCTAACCTCTTGGCTACCACGAAGAAAAACTAATAATTGCGGTATATTTTAGATCAATATTTAACATTGCCGTCTTGAAATGTGCACCATATGGATTTTCATAGACAGATTTTTTTAGGAGTATTGAGTTAGTGTCAGGAAATTAGTCAATGTATTCAGTCTTACATTTTCAATCTTTATAGTTATAATGTCGTTTAAGGCTTCTCATAAAGTTACTTAACGCGATAGTTAGTATGTACCATTATTTATGATAACTAAATTTAGAAGCTTACGAAGAAGTCTGCCTATTTTCAAATTCTTTCAAAATAGTATATTTTAACAAAGAGATAGGCGTTGACGAATATTTATTAATGATTCCATTTAAATACAGCCATTAGACAACTTTCAAATATTTGAAAAAATAATCCTAGAATAGAACGTTCGAATTATTGACAGAACAAAGAGAAAACAAAATGGATGGCTCGGATTTGGGCGGGAAATAATTCAAAATGTCGCGTCTTTCGGGTTATTAATGTTAACTTTTCATCACCCGTTGCAGCAGACTGGAACGATTAATGGGGACAAACTATTCTTGTCATTATTTACGCAAGCAATTAGGGAGAATATTCCGTGGCAATAGGGTTAATGTGTGGCGAATCGACAAATGTTGAATTTTTAATTAGTTGCCCAACAAATAGCTGTAATATTTTTAGTAGGCACTACTAATTAATAAGCAGGTGATATTTTACAGCAAAACTAATTAATTTTACATAATGTTATTGTCCATTAAATTTAGGACCTTGTATTTCAAAAAGCGAGTATGCAAATAAAACAAATACACATTTCATACAATCATTAACATTCATTATTTTAATTATTGTTTTTTAATTGCCGATTTTACATGTGTCCCATAAATATGTATCTTTTATATTATGGAAAACATTCATCAATAGACATATATTGATAATTAATATTAATTTTGAATATTTATCACTGTAAAATCAACAAAGTATTTACCTATTAAAAATAATTTTAAAGCCATATTAAAAGATCTATTCATTAATAATCGAGGTGACTATTCCATTATCTACATCCATGTCGTAAAACAGACTGATGTCCATACCAAGGAAGCCCAATAAGTAAGACACGTAATAAGTCTTGAGATATTTCCTTGAGCACCTCAAAGAAATCTACGTATTTATTGCGTTACCTTGTAATCTACAACATTTATTATCATTTATTTTTTCACAAATATTGGTTGTTATCAATTCGCTGAAATCAATTGGATATAAATTCTTGCCCTTTTATCTTCTTTTATTATTTAAGAATTCCTTATTAAGCTGTGAGAACAGAACGTACGCCGAAAATGCGAGGAGTTTTTTATACTTGATGTGATTAATTTATTATATATAGGGTGCGTTTTATGTTCCAGGCTGATGGAAATGTTTCTCACAAAATTTTCACGATCTGGCTGTGGTGGAACACCGTTATGTTGAAACCACGTGTATTGTATGCGCAATTTATTCGATTCGGGCATAGGAAAATTTATTCTCATGCCATGATAACGATTATAACTGTGAGGAAATATGTCCCAATAGTGCCGCCGGCCCAAATGACGCACCATACAAAAGTGTAGTAGGCTGTAGGATTTTCAGTGCCCCAACAGCGGCTATTATGTTTATTAGTAAAGCCAGTCAAGTCAAAATATGCCTCATCGCTCATAATGATTTCTTACCAACAATTATTGAAATAAAATTTCAACGCGTCGTTAGATATTCCATAATAAATTTTCATTGTCCCTTCTCCACAGCTGTTAAATATGAACTGGCAAATGACATCCAAATCGAAATGGCAGCCAAACAAAATCTCCCTGCAACATAAAAGCATCATATACTTATAAATCATTCATATAAGTACAGCACAAAGATATTGAAAAGCGAAACCAAGTAGTAATAAATGACCCATACAATAATGAATATCGATCAAGCACAACAATATCATATTTATATTCATTAAAATATAATTACTAAAACATTCGTAAGGTTGAATCGTGATTCATTACTTGTTTATTTTTGAATTATTATGAAACGTCTACTAATTAAATACTAACCCAATTAACGACTGTCTATTTTTGCACTATATCTTAATTTTTATATTGATCTAATAGGCAGCCTTCCCCACTGGTGCCAACTGTCTAAAAAATAATAAGAGAAACTATATTTTTGATTAATGAAAGAAACATGATGCTTATCAAAACTTCTTTGCTACGAAATCTTTATATATTATTAATTTAACATGCACAGAGTACTGCATTGAGATAAGATATTACATTATTAACTTGAGAGTGTTTTAGACTTTCACCAAAATCAATTGCTTGAACACTAGAAGCAAAAAACGACATACAATACCCTATAATAAGTTCTTTAAACTGTGATCGTATATGTTTTATAATTGCAATTTTACCTGGTCTATGTTATTAAATTTAAAAATAATTGAAAAGCATTATTTTCTTAATGATTTTAATACAAGTTTTTTTCTGTAGACAATCTATTATTATTAGAAAGTTTTTTTACAAAGTTACACAGCGGCGTCTCAAACGTGAAATAGTTTATGCGTGCACCAAAAATTTAAATAATACATCGACTGGGAAAAGAAAAAAGGACTTAACCTTCAGTTTTTTCAAAATAACTTATTTCGATAATCATAACGTATACAATTTAATACACTTTCTATTAAATGGACGTAAGATGAAAATGTTGAATTAATATCTAAGTTTAAGTTTTAATTTTGGGAAAAGGAGAGTCTGCAGGATTCGCGACTAGGAAAAAGGTCTTGCACCACATTTATTTTATTAGTTTTCTTAAATAACTTATGTTTGTATCTATTTAATGTTTTTAGGCCGAAGTGAAACGGCCCAATATCATTAAATATACATTGTTGTGCCTCCTGTAAACTTTTTATTGTGTGGGTGGCGTCCTTTTTCCTTTCCACAGTCGAAATGTATCTGCATACCGCAATTGAGCTGTTAAAATCTCCAAAATGACAATTTGGTAAAAATAGCATTTTTGTATTTTCTATTTCTTCATATATAACCGCATAGTTTGGTAAAGACTCTAATGTTCTTTCTAGCACCCAAATTAAAATAGAAACCTACAATGCATCATGTCTTAATATGATACGACGCAGTTTTTTCACTCTCCTGTAAAAAAAATTAAATTAGTTTTGTCACATCAGAGATTTCAACAGTTCAACGACAATATATCCTACCTGGTGACAAATTTATTACTTTCCTGACAAAAACCCTCAGCCAAAATTCAGTGTTGCGAAAATCCTGGATCTAAGGTAAGTTTAGGTTGAGCAATATAATGTTAGGTTAGGTTCGATAATTTTATTTGAAGAGTTTATATTTTTAAGGCTATTTTCCGTTGTGTTCATGGTAAAAAAAGCAGTTGAAATGTTTCTAATCACCATTACCATTACTACCACTTTTCCGCTGACATTTCATTAGCACGATCTTATATAAGTTACACATAATAGTTGGTAATTGAAATATCGATAATTTGACAGGAATAACATCAACTGGCATGCGTGAAATTAATGCCTCAATAGATAAAACATCTTGTGATTTATTTGGAAACTAAATGTGTAGCCCTAGTGTCACTCGCAAGATGTCTATTTTTTACAGCGTATGTCAAATGACAATGAAGAATTTAGTTGCTAAGATACCATCAAACAACACTACTGTTCAAAATTCCATCTCTACGAATTCCAGCTCAATACCACACGTTAAAAAATATTAGTTATCATCATTCATGTGCCGACTGTGAACAAAGGAGATCAAGAAATATCGCTTACAGGATGCCATTATAATATTCTGATCGCTTGTTGTCTAAAATTACATTGTTAAAAATTATCTTGTACGAATTTGTAATTGAATGTTATTTTATAACAGTAAAAATTTTCCAAGGATAGTTTTTTTGACTTTTGAAACAAACTGATTGATAAGTATATTATTATATCAAATTACAGTACAATTCTGAATATTCAGGGCGTATTTATTATTAGTTAAATCGACCGTAAATCTGCGTAGGTAACTTTTGCAAACTGCTCTTTTCCGATATTTTTCTTCTATAAACTACAAAGTAAATATCGGTTGGGCAATTATAAAAAAACATATAATACTAACTTTGCATATTCACATAGACTGTGGGAATAAGCAGTAAACAAGACAAAAGTTCTTCGAAGGCGTGCTCATCAAGTGTCCAAGCCACGACATTAGATTAGACGGAAACGTTTCGCAAATATTTGACGTTCTTTTGCAACGGGAAGTTCAAATATTCGGAAAATTCTCGGGAATCTCGTGTCCCGGAATTCTCGGGTATGATTATATCAGATGAGCCAAAAAACGGGATATTCAAAACAATTTTCAATATAAGTGAAATAGCCGTATTCCCGGTATTTCCCAGAAAATAACCAAATACGTAAATAAAACGTAACAATTAATGGAACGTGAACTGATTAGTTTGTCTTCTAATCTCCGAACTTCTCACTTATAGTAAAGCCACCACAGAACACCTCAATTTTCACTCTCAAATATATATTTTAGAAGATGGTTTTTCTAGTCTTCATCGGGTGCCTTGATTCATTACCATTAAGTATCACAAGTAGAATACTTGCGATACGCAATTGATATTTAGTTTAAACAGAGGATATCTGCATATCCTACACATCACGTGTAGATATAAATTGGACTTATATTATGAAGAAAATATACAACTCACTTTGTAGTAATACAAAGATACAAATCCTTGTGTAGTAATTTGTTTGAATTCGATGTATTCAATTTGTTATTAATATCTCAAAACCAACAGGTCGTTAGTTAGATCATTTCTACATATTATATTATGTTAAATATGGCCCCAGTTATTATAATTCGAAAACAAGTTCATTTTGTGTGTTGCCATATTTCATCTTCATGGGAAATTAGAATAAGTTACAAAACAATTCGGAACTGCGTGTATGATGTATGATTTTATAAAAATGAAAACTACAGTTAATATACCGAATACCCGTTATTAATTGAATAGTATTTCACGTATATTTAAATATATCGTGGCATTGAATGATCGAAAAATAATATCAAGTCTAAATAAATTATTTTGCGCAACTTTCTGTTACCGCTGATATAGAATCAATCATTTTGTTACATACAAGAGTGTGACATCAATATCGTTGCAAAATCTAAATGCCGAGCGTAACAAATTGAATTTTATTACTCTGAAATATATTATAGTTCAGGTGCTGGCAATATTTTCAAATTGCCACATCGCAAATATATTAATATACACGCATTTAAATAAAACCATAGACTAAGAAATTTTCTCAGAAAGTAAGTATGTATATCCAATTATTATTATCCGTATTCTCAACAAATTCCTGACCAACAACATTTCACCTGCAGATAAAAAATTATCGCAGAAGAAATTGCAATATGGTTCACACTGTAGTCATGAAGATTACTTTGTTGCTATTAAAGTCATTAGTGTTAAAATGACACCAGTTTATAGGATTTATAAGAATAATGATTTACTTAGAAATCAGTAAAATGAATATGATTTACAATTAAATGTCTTAAATGGAAAGGTATTATTTAATAACGAATTTGATATTAATTTTTTGTTATTGATTGAGTTATAATTTTTAAAAGTGAATACACTTTTCAGGAATCAACATACGGATAAGTATTTAGTAATGGATGATTAGGTATATGCTCTGAATTTGATTAATGACATTGAAAACCAATGAGTTATTTTTAATAGTGTAAGTGCCTATTACTTATTTCAAGATATGTACAATATTATTAATACTGCTAAAAAATCAGACTTTCCCATATAATTAATATGTAGCCACAACGTATTATTCTAAGCAATAAATTAAATAATTATGTATATTATAGAATACAGGTAGGACATATCAGGAAGACGTTGGGTTAAATTTTAAAACATACTAATGAATGTTTTTAGGTTGGAATGGGTTTGGTTGTATCTACTACAATATTACGTGACAGAGATGATGTTTGAAAACGAAATTCAACCCTAAAACATATGTAAAACACATATTCTTTAATGATTTCACTGAATAAAAGTATCCTCGATTTACGCGAATTTCAATATATGTGAAAAACCTTTGGAACGACTTAATCACGTTACTCGAAGACTAAGTTTACTGTCTGAATTGTGAAAGATAAAATCCGGATCGCAGATATTTTAAAATCATTGTTTACTAATTAAATTAAGTTGATAGTTTTAATAATTAATAGTTACTGCTTGACTTGTTAACCACTGCAAATGGAATCAGCCTGATTTTTATGTTAGTAACGAAAACATGCAATTAACAAATTACGTACATAAAAAATTATTCTGTGTACAATTACCCAATATATTATTAGTGCATTTTTGTAGTTTAATGTAACAATTTAGGCATTTATTAAAATCTAAAACTGTAATAAACTGAAGGGCACCTTAGATCTATAATTATTGGACTAAATATAGTAATAATAAAATAAATGGTGCAAATGTATTTATTATGCGTCTAAATCGCTTTATTAGATAAATAGTCGAACTTTTTGAGAGGCTTTGGCGCGTAAACAACTTTCTTGATGTTTTACATCAGATGAGAAGAACATATTATACGTAAAGAAAGATACATTTCCATAAGGCAATGTGATCAGAGCCTGGTGAACCAACCCTGTGCTTTTCAAACTTTTCACCATGCAGCCCCACACAGTATAAAAATACATTCACCGCTCTTCATATATAAATATTTTTAAGTCTACTCACTCTTTTATTTACAAATATGTATATTTTTATTTAACAGTATTTAATCCAGTTCATTTCATTATTTCCAGCGTAAAATAATGAATAACAAAACTTTAAATTAAGGTTCTTCTGCATACAAAAATATAATACTTCATGTGCCCTCGGCAGGACCCACATAGTCTGATTTGCACATTTATCATTATTTGGCATATTCATCGGGATAAAAGAATAATTGTGGGGGTCAAAAGCAAAAACGCCACTGTCAATAACAAGATCATTAAAACGAATTGCGTATATTGTACTTATTAATCATATTTATATCCACTCAATCTCATATTATATTTATAACAGTTCAATCTGATATATCAATACAAAAGTATTAGATTAACTGATTCGAATGCCAATGACACATTTTTGATTTTTTACGATATGCCTTTGATGGAGAGTGGCGTTTTTGATTTGTCCCCTCAATTCCCCCATGTATGAAATAGCTCAAATATTAATGCAGCGGGATCAAACTAAACAATATTGAAACCAATAAATAGTCCAATAGATAAGTATGCGCCTACCTATAAAATCCTCTGAATCAGTGATTTCCAAGTATGTGCCGCGGCGTCGTCAAAGGAGCGCAATGAAATAACCCAAGGCGTCATAATTAATCATAATCTATTCTGTTATGAAATTTTTGCAGCATGTATTCATTCTTTTATTTCAGGTAGGAACCGATTTTAAAACCTTAATTGAAAAAAAGGTACCGTGACGCGAAAATTTTTGGGAATCACTGTTCTAAATAAATAAAATCACCATGTTCTTATGTTCCTATGTTCATTTGCACGCAGGACACGAGCCAATGGATTAAGATAATTATTAGCGAATAATCATGATACAATTAACATGTCTAGATTATTCACAACGTGCTGGTCTAATTGTTGAAGCTTGGAGCAAAAATTGTGATGTTCTATTCTCTAACCCTTTGAGTAGAATGGATGTACATGTACGTCCGTACGCCTTGTCACCTTATTTTGAATGCCATTATTTTATTTTTTAATAACATGTTTATTCTCGTGTTATACTAGATACTAAATAGACCCATCAATGATATGTGGAAGTTATTACAATAATGTCATATATTTTTAGGTTAGAAAAAAATACGTAAACATTACGAAAAAAATGAGATGAAAACGTTGATTTCATCATTGAAAAATTCCCTTATGCTCTTTCTATAATTATTATGATTTGTAAAGAAACTGTTTAAACTAAAATTATTTATATCGCTGTTCGCAGAAATACATAAAATGTTTCATAATCAGTCTTATGGATTCAAATTTGTTCTCAAGTACTCCATTGATTCCGAAATGGGAGCGTTTACATATGATAATGTTAAATACAATCTTACTAATTTGGATTAAGTTTTCAGTTTATTTTGTTCGTTTTTTGGGAACGAAAAAGTATTGCTTCGGTATGTGGAGTTCGATTAATCTAATGATATCAATCGAATTGATAACAATGAAAGATGCTAGTGTGTGCATAAAAAATAGCTTACTAATGAAAGAGTTCATTCCTTAAAAGAAGCATACGTACACTACATGATAATGTGGATACATTGTTGGATACTAAATAAATTTAAACATAATTCACTGTGTCTCTGTAATGTCACAACAAAAACTCTATATTAAAAACATTTTATTTAGATGATAATTATATTTAAAATATTATTTTTTATCTTTCAATAAAATTAAAATTATTTGCAATGAGTACATTACTAAAGAATTTTATTTTCTTTGTTTAATTTGCAATCAAGAGATAAAAAAAGTATACACGACACGCCTCTAGCTAGTTTGCTTCGCTTTGTGTGCAAGCAATATCAAACACTATTGCGTAGCAGACATCTTCAAAGTCGGTCGATTTTCATTTGAATGATTGCACAATTTGTTAGAGAGATACTTTTTTATATTCGTATCGAGTCGTCACTTTTTTTCTGCTTCACGATCAGGATGTAGAAGAACTATAATTCCAAAAGGACGTATCTTTCATTACAACGTTAAATTAGAAATACGTTTTGATTCCACGCTGTACATGAACTGGGTAGCCATTTCGATTTTGGTATATGCAAATCTAATGCAGTTTTAACACGTAGCTAAAGAAGGCTTTAGTGTAATTGGTCTTTCTTTTTTAGAAAGTAATCAATCTACATTTTGTATATATATATATATATGTATATAAAAAATAACAAACATGTGCATTAATTAAGTATATGAAAAGTAAAGTGACTCCCCGGTTAGCGTAGTTGGTAGCGTGCGCTCCTAGCAATCCGGGGAATGCGGGTTCGATTC
>JAGVSQ010013731.1:0-10956 GCA_022683975.1 Rhyacophila evoluta
AGTGGATATCTTCACAATATGTAGATCCATATGCTCCACGTTGGGAGCGAACATGATATAAAAAAAAATAAAAATATTAGTTATAAATTCATTAATACTCCAGACGATGGTTTATGATGTATTACTATTGAGTAAGATTATTTAACTAACGTAAATATAAAAAAAATATATGTGAGTTGTTTTACTCCAATATGAATTTTTTTTAACATTTTACTCCAAAAATTATTTATACTACAATTAATACATTATAAAAGGACACATTTATTTATTTACATAGTGTATTAGTTATACACTAAAAATAAAATTTAAATTATACAAAAATTTATTAACTCTAACACTAACAAGTGTTATTCATGTATGTCAATGTAATATATTTTTTCATTTGCAGCAAGGATATATGAGAAAAGGATATGTAGTCACTCATAACTCAATGAAGCAGCGACGCTGAACCTTTGGCTAGGTCACATATTTCGAATGCCTTACGAGAATCTTAGCTTACCTAACGTATTCATCGACTCGATCAGATTTTTAAATTTTATTTACAGAATGTATTTGGCAGAGGTACAGGATGCAAGCATGAACTGTGATGACACTAGAATATTGGCATGCGACAAGAATTTTGTATACTCTATCTTCTTAGAGAGCAGACAATTATGACGGAAATATTTTTGTTTTTTGACACCAATAATAAATCAGAGTGAAATGGTAATTTTTTATTTTTTATATATTGATTTTATACGAGTTTTTTTTTAAATATTTGGCCAACAGTTTTACATTTAAATGTTTGTTTTACAAAAACTTTCGAATTGTGAATTGATTACTCCGGGGAAATTCTATCGATGATAAAATGAAACAATGGCATGACGCTGTGCTTTTGGGAGTTTTCGAATTGAAACTAAATGTCATTCGAAAATGAAAATCGAATTTCCATTATGAAATATTATTTCGTATTTGAAATGGACATTGATGACGGATCTCCGCATTGAAGTCGATAATGCAAACAGAACTTTTTGTTTATGTCCAAATATAAAACAATAAAGTGGTCACACAATAGAATTTGACGGTTAAATGGCATGATTATAATATTACTGCAAATAAAATGAAATATCAATGTTGAAAAATCAGGATTCATTTCCCAAAATAAATTTGATAAATTTAGGTCAAAAAGCTACATTCGAACATTAATATTAATTAATTTTCAACAATACAGACAATAAATCTATTTTTTATTGTATGTTTTTTGTTACGTTTAAACTGTTAACGCATATTAAAAATGCATACTATTTAACGTCGTATATTACTGGAAAAAAACGTTAAAGTAAAAAAGTCAGTTTTGAGATAGTCAAATTTTAATGTTTGAGTCTCTTTGTTAAATACATTTTACGACAATGTCTATCAAATAATACATTATATCTTAAAAAATTGTCATAAAATCTATTTAACAGATAGACTCAAACATCAAATTTCAATTATCTCAAAACTCACGTTTTTTACTTTAACGTCTTTCGCCAGTAATACGACGATAATTTGTTTCATATTAGTGCTGATTTATAAAAATAGTATACTCCGACTTCAAATAGAAAGATATAGAATCAAATAAAAAAGCTTAGGTTTTTATTATGGATTTATTAAGTTTTGTTTTCACTCTTACTTACTTATCATATATAGTGTAAAACACAACTCAAAATTAATATTTACGTAAATATTACTTATTTATAAAACAATATACTACAAATAGTATTTAATAATGTACATTTGAAACAATTTTATTTATAAAAATACTGTATTCATATCCTTAATAGGTAAACTTAATATCGTTAAATACATAAGTTTTAACCGGATATGGCGCTTTTGTCCCAATGCTCTGTCAAATTGGTCTCTATTTAAGTACTTAATTGAAAGATTCCAATCACTTTCTTTGAATGTGTCTTCCTCTGTCAGTTGAGTAAATGAAACAGAACTTTTTGAATCAGTAAGAGACCGCAAATTTTTAACTTTTAAAAGGTTGTAACTTTTAGGTTAACCAGAAATTATTCGTGTATTGCCATTAAATATATTGGTTTTAAAACAAATATAAGTTATCTTTAATACAAAATCTCATCTTACGAATATCGTTTATTACCGTGAATTTATTGAAGCATTATCACAAAGTAGACAGTTTTTAAAATAACTAACATGTTTGTAGGATGGTATAGGGATCAAAATGTTTATAGGTAGTTGTATAGTGCCTCGTTCATATTGTATCTTCTTTTAATATTTAATTTATTAAAATTATAACATCAATAAAGCTTTAATTTTCACCATGTCTACTCTGTAATATTTATTCCATTATATATTGATCTCTGCATCTTTCGACAGTTTTTTTTTCAGGACAATTGTTAGTCATCCAATTGCTCACTTATGCGTGTTTCAGAGCCAGAGATTGCGGATTCAATTCCCATAGATGCTGAATTTAATAACGTAAAGATACAATACTAAATACTTAGTAGATTTCACTATTAGCTGACAGCTTATTCTTGTGAAAAAAACATTCTTCAAGACAAATATTTACATTGTTGAAATCCATATAATCTATTTTATGGGGTATCTATCTCCACACAATGCAGGCCCATATAAAATAACAATAAAGAAAACAGCGTTATATTTGGCCTATAAAAGCTGGCTTTTAATACTCCAATTTGCAAATGTACTTAAATAAACTTATTTTTATATTTATTTAATTTTTAGACTTCGGTTTAGTTTTACAGCAATTGTATAGTGATATTTTTTTGGTTAATATGACTTATTTCGTTTAAGCAGTTGTTATTCTTAGTCGAAAAAACGTCTATGATAACAATATACGATCAAAGGCTGTAAGTATATATATGCTTTTAGCGTAAACGGAAGTTGGTTTAAATGCTTGAAAAGAAAATTTCATCCCGCCAAAATAACTCGAAGGTAACCGCCAAATAAATCCGCATTTATTTTTTATCTCTCCGTATTCGCCGAAATTAGTTTTTCTCTCGCCGGGTACTTAACTTGGAGAATTTTTTCCTCCTCAATCCTCCTTTAGGCTATGGCACCCTCCCACGTTTTTGGGCAGAGGAAAAAAGTGGAAAATACTCCGCGCAAACATTTTGACTTCAAAACGCAACGAGTGGCGGTCTTTTGTTCCACTTTCTTCGAGTTATTTTGGATTTCTAAATATTACGTTTACCTTTGAACACTTTTTTGTGTTAGGTATTGATCTTATTATTAGAAACTTTTAGTACTTACTTTGTTTTTAATTAAATTACTATTCAGCTATACTTCTTAAGAAGTATTGAATAATTCTTGTCGTATTATATTTGAATAATAAAGTTCCCTTAAAACAAATGTTTTTTAATTAAAATATTTTCTAAAAATATATTTACAACTTTAATTAAATGACAAGATTATAAATTTCAAATTATTTTGGAATCCTATAAAAAAGAACGCGCTTATCACAAGCGTATCGCCGTATTACTGGCAAAAGATGTTGAAGTAAAAAAATGAGTCTCTCTTGTTTAATACATTTTACGATAAATTCTTAAGGTATAATGTATTTATTATTTGATAGAAATTTTCGTGAAATATATTTAACAGAGAGAATTAAACATTAAAACTCGATTATCTCAAAACTAACATTTCTTACTTTAACGTCTATTGCCAGTAATACGACGATAATTCGATTATTTATTCATTATTACCTTATATAATTTTAACATAAATTACGAAAAACAGAATCCATCTTTATGGACCTGGCTCGGCCACATATTGCAGATGCCTCAAGAGAGTCTGAACCATACTTGCCTATTTCTTGAACCAGCTGGCTGGCAGCGTTCTAAAAGGCAGCTAAATAATATTTATATAACGTATTCGGCGGAGTTACAGTATACAGAAATTACTTGGGAGGGCGTAAGAATATTGGCGGGCGATAGGGATTTTTGGAGGAGGTACGTAATGTCCATATGCTCCACTTAGGGGGTGGATATGGAAGAAGAGAAGTGGCTATTGAAGAGTATTATAAAATATATCTTATAATAAATCAAAATATAATAAGATTGTATGCTCTTCTATGGTAGGTATTTATATTTTAACAAAAACTCACATGAAGGTGAAAAAAATAGTTTTGTTATTGTCGACCATCAAAATAAGAACATAGATAATTTACATTAAATTTCAGAAATACGACAAAATATTTGCATAAACATATGAAAGAAGCATACATATGTTCATGATATGATATTTTATAAAATATTTAAAGACAGTTAAACTTCAAAATCATGAAACTAGAGATAACGATATCGAAGGGCTCTGAAATTTTCAAAAGCTCTCCGTCGTATTTATATCCAATACCCTTATATATGGAGAGTATTATAATTTTAATACTAAAATAGCTTTAATGATTTAAGTTGGAGAACTATGTCGGATAAGACATTTACAACGTTTTATTTCGAAGTTATCAGTGAAGAGTATTTGTATGGTAAGCCAACAGGAATAAAAACTGTCAACATAAGTTTTTAAAACAAGAAGATTCATTTATTTTACTATCAAAATAGTTATCTTCACACTCTTGAGATCTACATGCTTTACTTTTGGATCGGATATGGTGTAAAAAAAGACGTTTTTATTGTCACGACAAAATTGTCAATAACGTGTATAATTGTGGAGCTAAACTTGAAAACAGCCTAATATAAGTTTCTATCAAAAAACATACATCAAACTTATTTATGTAAGTTAAAATAATATTTTCAAAATTAGCATGTACTGATTTAAAAAAATACATATTTTACGAAAGCGGTGGTTGATATAAAAAATGATCCATGCTTTAAAACAACCCTTAAAGATTCTATCATACAATGTGTACTGATTTGTTTACGTATCAAATAAATTTACCTTGACAAGCGTTTGACTACAAGCATCAACAATAAAACAAATTTTATCCGGCCGATAAACTAGATTCATTCTATCGTATAGCGACGACAAATTATTCCCTATAGTAACCAGACCCTAAAGCAAAAACCATTCGGTCACTACCTTCCAGATTAACGAAGGTAGAATATATATTTGTAGTCACCCTGTCCCGAAATGCTACGCCTTTTAAATTTTACGACCTCAAAGGAGTGATGGGAAGCCCATGGGGATAGTTTATCCAAAGTTTACCCTTTAAGGGTAACACCGTAAAAGCCTCCGAGTAAGCGGTCGAAATGGAAAAAGTACACAAAACGAGACTATCTATTTTTTCTTTTTTCAAACAGTAAACTATTTTTCTGAAATGGTCTGATTTAGTCAAATGAAATCGATTGATGTAACATTTTATGATATGATACTTTCTTCAAATATATTTCCTATTTTTATTTCTAGCATTAAAAGAGCATAAGAATATGCATTGCAAATAATCCGATTACAAATTATAAACATTATTTTTATAATAATATTTTTTTTAATATATTGTCCCCGGTGGTCACTAACTAAACATAGGGATTTCGATATCGGATGTGTTAGGCACAAATCCCACACATTTTAAGATATTTTTCCGTTCAAAGATGCAAAACTATATGGCAAATGCGTTGAGTAATTGGCTAACTAGTGACTGCTGATGTTCGTGAAAAACCCACAAGTATAGGTATTTATGTTTAAAAAATCCATAAATTCTAGTATATATTCTAAAACTGTACAAATAAGCATATTTTACTTTAGTCGGATTCTTACTTTAAAATGCTTCGTTTAATAAACCGGAATATTTTCATTAAAATTTCGTTACCTGTACTGGAAACGGAATATACTCCGTACACTACGAGCACTGCCGTTACTGTTAGAATAGTAGGTGAGCTTAGATGTACTGCCCTAACAATTCTACAAACACTGACCAACAGTGGCTTACAGCTTTAGTTTGTAGAACTTTCACTGTATGTTTAATTAGAGATATTCCACTTAAGTTAGTTCTCCTTGTGAGTTAATTGAGTAATACTGATTTTGAATATTGAATAGCTGAATATAAAAAAGCTCAGTTTGTTATAATTATAACGTTAAATATAAATATGTACTATAGTAAAAAAATTAAAGATATAATTAAAAAATAACTTTTCAAAAAGTTTCCCATCCTCTATTTCATATACAGTGGGATGAATATAACAATTTAACTAATATGTAATCAGTTTGAAAACACAATGTTCTTCTCAAAGCGGTTGAGATATCTGAAAATGGCCAAACTAATAACTGTAGGTTACTGCACTCAAACTTTTCAAAGAAAATTTGTTATCGTGTTATGTTATTTGATTCACACTCTTCAGTGCAGCCGAAGGAAGATAAATGAAAATTCTCTTTAAGTCGAAAAAATATTCTTTTTCAAGCCTCCCGACTGTTTTACCAAAATTTTGAACCCCATAAAATTCTTACAAAATATTCCTTGTTTAAATAATATTTTGATTCAATTTTATCTATAATAGTCAAATTCCACATATTTTTCAGCAAGTTTTTTAACCAACTGTATACCTATAAGTAATTATACGTCTTTAAACCGATTATGAAAGCCTCTATATATTTAATACGACCGTAATCTTATGCTTTTATAATAATTATTATTTTTATTTTCTCTTCAAATTAGGGGTATAAAAATTCGACTGTAAAATCTCAATGTCAATGAAAGATAAGTCACTAAAATTTAAACTTTATCTAGTGAGACTCAAACTTAATTTTAATGAAAATTTTACAGCAAATTTACCGGGCAATAATTTGCCGTGCATTTAAGATTAATGAAAAAACAGAATTTTACTCATGCTATATTAATACAATACATAATTTAACACATTTAACAAAAGGGGTTTTTTGTTTTCAAAATCAGTTTTCTAGAAACCATAAGGAGAGCTACAAATAGGGAAAAATCGGTTTTCATTGTATATTGATTTCATACTTTTATTAATATCACGCCATTAAAGCAGCGTACTGTTGCTTAAACAAAAGTACCTAATAAGTACTAACAGTTATTATATGATGTCCTTCAATAATATTGCTGAAATATTTCACACTGTATCAAAACACAACCCACAACATATAATGCACAACTTCGACTGACCAGAGTTGTCTCTAAATAGCTACATAATATGCAACAGTTAAAACACAGAAAGGCATCCAAGATATTTGTATCATAATGAAGATTCATATATTCTCACTTTAAAGCTTCAAAATAAATAGATCCACTAGTAATGTCTGTATTACATTGATCGCTTTTATACTTTCATTACCAACTAATGAAAAAAAATCATACGATTTATTTTTTCCGATACGTATGACGCTAATTAGTCACGACAAAATTAAAATTTCTTACAGTCATATGTTATTAATTTATGTGTGTAAATTACACGATCATGCAAGTTTAAGTTGTCAACTGTTAATCATATTAATAAAATCCATCGTAAAATATAAACTAAAACGTTTTTATAACTAACCTTAAACTAGCGTTATATAACATGTCTGCTGTAATAACATATCGTAGTGGCGTCGTTCTCGGTAGGAAAACAAACTGTTTATCCACGTATTTAGCATATTTACAAAAGGTGAGCCTCGGCGAAAATTTTCAAAGTTTGCTGAACTTATGCATACTTTATATAGAATTATTATCGCTCCGCCAAAGAAACGGGCAGGTGTTTTTGGGTACTCATAAATGTTTTGTTTTTAATTACTTATTTTTAGCGTCAACACGGTCAAATTATTAAGAAAATGTTGTTGAGTAATGTGTATAATAAATAAGGGTTTTTTTAAATATTTAAATCATTTAAAAGCTCTCACAAAACAAGCTTTTTTAGTATTTTGTGAATCTGTCGGCTTTGAGACCTAGTGTTTTGCTTATCGTAATTATATTACATTTGATATTATTAAACTAGGGCTCAAACTATGTTTACTTTTACAGTTTTGGTTTTTTTAACAAGTAAAAGTAGTTTTTCTCGGTAATATAGCAGA
Organism: Rhyacophila evoluta; assembly: GCA_022683975.1. Lineage (NCBI taxonomy): Eukaryota > Metazoa > Arthropoda > Insecta > Trichoptera > Rhyacophilidae > Rhyacophila > Rhyacophila evoluta. The sequence continues at coordinate 7,960 of JAGVSQ010013731.1, forward strand.
TATAATTAAGATTGTAGAATTAGCTTAATTAATATTCGTAAATGGAGGTACACAATTTATTATAATATATGGTCGTATTAATACACGTGTATTTATTACATCTATTCCGAAAATTAGGCATATGGATCTCCACAATATTGAGGATTTATCGTGATATTCTGGTATTTGAATGTTTATTTTTAAGTCGATTTCTTAATTTCCTGAATTTTCATCGTTAGATTTAAAAATTACTCCCTTAGCTGCAGAATTTAAACTTATCATCAAGTACAAACATTTACCAGCTTGATAACTAAGGTAACCTTTTCAAAATCGTGTACGATTCCATACACGTTTCTTACCATTACGCTTCCTATGTAAAGCATATGGCCACCACATGGGGTCTCCAAGATTATCTGTTAGAAACAGTCGTTTTCAATCTTCCTAGATTATACGAGCATCTTTTAACTCCACAAAGATTTATGCCATGACAATTTGTAGATGATACGAATACTAGAGTCTCATTGGTAGTGTAGACGTTAGCGTACGTGTCTAGCGATCCGGGAAACGAGGGTTTGATTCTTACATCTATCGGATTTTTGAAAATCCAAAAACTTAGGACTGGATTTCCATTGGATTCAACAAATGTCTAACAAACAATTCTCGTGAAAAATAATCCGTCAAGACGTTTTCATATTAGGGAAATAAATTTACTCCACATTCGGAGGGGATATTTTTAGATTGTATCGATTCATACTTTGAATGAAAAAAACAGTATTCGAGGAAGATAAAATTTCACCAGCCAGATGAAAGGATAGGTAGTAATCAGGCTTTTTGTCGTCAGTTTCAACTCTATTTTATAAATTTAAAAGTACCAACTGTATAATAATGTGTATAAAATGATCGATTGAGAGAAAAATGAAAAATTTTGTTGATGAAAAATCTTAAATTATTAAAAGACTTGATTTAAAAACGAGGCTGTAAAGAACAGAACCGTAAAAAATTTAAGCAATTGTTTTTAATTATAAAGTTAAAATAAATATTGTTAATGTTACAAGAATAGAAATAGATTGTGTAGCGCGTATTTCTTTATAATTAACCCCGTAAATCACACACCGTAAAAAAATCTCATGCAATCAACAAAACGCTCTCTTACGTTTAAAGGGATCGGCCAATTCGAGCCTTACCATCCATCCTGAGTCACCAATAATTCCACACATCGACAGTCCCTTCCACGGATGGTCAGTCTCCATCAGCCGCGATGGACTGGAAGTCATTATCTCTAGCACTTTGGGTCTGGCAGTAAATCCACCAACGGGGGGAAGAAAACGGGCAAAACGTGACCGAACTTGTGACTGTGAGAATTTATAGACCCATCTGGACTGAGTTTTTCACCTTTAATGATCCTACACCAGCCCTGGTCAGTTTAATAAATAAATGGATGGTTTAAGGTCCGAGTGATAAGTGTGGGTTTTTCTTTGAAACACTTGTAATAATTAATAAATGTTAGCATAACATTACGGTATATAAATTCTGGGATGCATTAAAAATACTGAATATAGGTACTCGTGCTTTAGAGTACATAATTTAATTTAAATTTAAATTTAATCTTGCAGAATATGTATTATTAATTATGTACGAAGTCGTATAATTCATTATGATTCATTTCCAGCTCCTTTTAAATATAAAAAACACATTTAATTGATAAATACAGGTACACAAAGGAACAACTATACTAATAAACTGGTAGTTGTATACACTAAGTTATAATTGGGCAAGCATATTGGGGATCCAAGTCTAAATCTGTAGATTTTTAAAATCTAACAGCTGTTGGAATCGTACATGCAATTTTTGGCTCAAAAACACGCACGCTAAGTTCTTGACTACTGGAAAGTTAAAATATATAGTTTTTTAAGCCATGTTCGCTCCCAATATGGAGCATATGGATCTACACAGTGTGAAGTTATTCACTCCAAAAGAGGAGTATGTGGATCTCCGCAATGTGAAGACGTCTTGACAGATTATTCTTTACGAGAATTGTTTTTCAGACAATTACTCAAGCCATTGGAAATCTAGTCCTGCATTTTCGGATTTTCAAAATTCGACACATGGGGATTCAAACCCGCATTCCCCGGATTGCTAGGCCCGCACGCTACCAACTAGGCTACCGGGCAGACATATTTACGGGGGATATATATATATATACGGGGAAAATATTTACTTCTTAATAATATTGTTACTCTTATGTACTTACTGAAACATCGGAGTTTTCAGAATTTTGTCTTATGAATATTGTATAAATCACTTACCTGAAAGCAAAAGAAAAAAAATTATTAGAATATAAAATTATATAATATATTAAAAGATATTTTTCATCATTTTGGTAATGCTATTTTTGTTACGATTTCTGAAATCATAATATTTCAATTTACATTGTATAACATTTTTATAAAACTTAAAATATGTATGAAACAATACAAAACAACTTGGAACAATATTGATCACATATATTCCAATTGGTCTATTAAAAGCTTTCTTATACTATACCTACTTTACGGAAATTTCATGATTTTATAGCTGTATTTCAAAATATTTATAATAATTTAGCTGCAAAAATAGTTAACAGTGATATGAATACCATGATTCATATGCAACTTTTTTTTCCATATTTAATAGTTACATTTTCCTTATTATCAACTTAAAGATGACATCTGTATATTTACTATGATACAAAAAAAATAGGAAAGCTCTTATATTTATTAATTGTTGAATATCAAGCGTTATGTTTTGTAAGCTTTAGCTGGTGCAAACACAGCTTGATAACGATAACCATGATGAGGTCATTATACATTATAACCAATACGATAAATTAGATAAATTTTACAATTTATAAAAACTCATCAACTAATGTATAATTATTTACACGGTTCACCCAATGGAGAGGGTTCAGAAAAAAATATCCAACCGCTTTCATTTTGGGCATGCTTTCTTACTGTAGCTTAAAACTGAGGAGGAATATGT
>JAGVSQ010013732.1:0-10955 GCA_022683975.1 Rhyacophila evoluta
TTATATTAGTCATATGTACATACGTTCATATGATCCCAAAAATATATTTTAAAAAAATCGCACAAAAAAAAGTCGCACAAAAATAGGTTTGAGTGTATATATATTATTATAGTATGATATAGTTTATTACATTTCTGTCTAACCTTCTTTCATTTCTGAAACTATAATTTTTTCAAATTGGCAAACAGCTGTTTCAGTATCTGTATTTTTTATATAACATGTTTAGTTAACAATTGCATACATACTGATTTTAAATACTAACGCCTATAGCCACCACCATATGATGTGATGAGTGTGAGATATGAAATTATGACTAAGTTTGAATGTCAAAGCGTTTTTACATTGTCAATTTAGATTTTTTTGTATGAAATTGAGCTCATGACCAAGACGGCAGAACGTAACCCCTTTGCAAGTTGAGATCTGTCTGTGTATGGTATTCATCATGTGAGCCAGATGTCTGAAATTCTTCAGTAACTTTACTGATCATAGTGGCCATGTATTCTGTTATCTGAAGAGATTTTTAGATATTCGTTCATAACATGTGCAGAATCAATTAGGAATAAATCATTCACAATTGTTGTAACACAACACAGTGAAAAATGTCATTTTGCGGATTGATTTCTCATTGTTACAAAAATATTTTCTGCACAAATTGTAGTACATAAAAAATGAAAATACATTTTATACACATTGTCTACACATCATATTATGTTTATCAAATCAAAAATCTTCATGCACAGAAAACTATTGTAAAAGAAAATAATTTCCCAACATTTATAAACAAATTTCATTGGTGGATTAAAAAACAAGACAGAAAAAATAAACCCACCACACACTACTATTACCCAAATTTTAGGTAATATGGTTCAAAAGAGTGTAAAATTACGTAAATTCATTGAAATTAAAAACAGTGTTTTTTAAAATAAATTTATTAACAAAGAATATATACAAATTTAATATAACAACTCAAATATTTTATTTTATGCTGTTTATAAGAATTGTTACAGTTTTGTGACGAGACTGAAAGTATGTACTAGGAAGAGTTTCAGATATTATCTCCAAATTGAAGAAAATTTAATTTTTCTTAATAAAAATATATTTCAAATAATACAATATATCAAAATAAAAGACAGCGACAGTTCACACGTCTTTTAAATTTAAGAATAATTTTATTTTCTAATTCATTTTTCAGTCAGTAGATATTATTAGTTACTTAAATTTTATTTAGTAAGAATATACCGAGGACAGAAATTGTTTAACATATAAAATAAATCATTGCATCTAAACATTTATACAATACTACATTAATCTAAAATATTACAGATAAATAAATATAAAATTACATAACAGCAACAAAAAATGAAGACTAAAATAATAAATTGTAATTGATTTAACTTAGATATAAAATACTCGATTGCAAGAAGAGATTTTCGAAAAAATAGTTCAAAAGATGTATTAATAATTATTGATACACTTCGATAGTAATATGCAGTTTAAAAAATAGCCCAAGTATTCAAATATACATTTACGAATTGATAAACCAGTTTTACGGTTTTAAAAAATGGTGACCTAGATTACGTTCACTCCATAAAAAAATCTATATGTCCGACATCAAAGTATTTTTATGAATATCTGACACTAATAACACAAAACATTATTAAACAGATTTATGAAAAGCTTAAATAAAAATATGCTATTATTAAAACATTCATTTAATCCTATTAACCCTTTCATTGGTGAATTATTTTTTTTGCACGCACATTTTAAACACTAAATTTTTTCACTGCTATCAATTCAACTAATATAAAATCAATAGAATTGGATATGCTGATTTGTAAACAATGCTCTTCTATTTCTAAGCAACAAATAAATTAGGACATGTGGCTGCTCTCATTTTGGAATCAAAGGGTAACTTGAGAACAAATTTGAAGGCATATCAAAAGAACATAAGGGAAGTTTTCAACGCTGAACTCAACTTTTTTTTTTCATATTTAATATTTTTTTCTAGCCTAAAAATAAATGATATGATTGTAATGACTTACACATATCATTAATAGATCTATCTAGTATTTAAATTAAAAGAAATAATAACATTTTATTTAAAAATAAAAGAAAAGCTGTGAAAACAAGGCGACCAGTTGCACGGACGTACATGTATATCCATACTACTCAAAGGGTTAATAAGATGTTTCAAACAATTATTCATGGTGGAAATTGAAGTGTGTATCATGATTTATTATTTTAAAAATATTATTCATTCTAGTAAAATACCTAATACATATAAAATCAGTGACATTGGAAGGATGTTTGTTTTAAGGTCAGTATTATAGGAAGGTGGTTCAGTAAATCGGCCTGAACCGGGGATCGCTTCTTGTAGTTGTAAGTGTTAATTATTTATAAATTATATTTTGATGCAGAACATGAACTTAATGGATTAAATTAACTGCTACAAACAATCCTTATAAAAAAAAAAACTAATAAGACAGAAGAAATATAGAAGACTCTTCATTGTGTGAACTCTGTAAATGGTTTGGTATCAGAGATGTTGGTAATATATAATATGACTCAGTATAAGGTTGCAATGTTATTTGTTTGCATACTTTCGACAGATGGCAGCACCAGAAGTAAAATTAGTACGAGCGGACAAGAAAATTAATATTCATCTAAATTATCCTAAAATTATTCCTGCACTATCACACCAATAAAAACTGAAGCGATGACTTTTATGGATGGAATAGGATTATCAAATATCTTTGAAAATTCAGAACAACAGGAGCTAGCCATTGAGAGAGACGAGACATATTTTACAATGAATCGTAATTCTATACAAATTTAAATAAGACATCAAAGAAAATCATCATTAGAGTGCACAATTTCTAAGTGGAAAATAACTCTTGTGACCATGCCTACACACAGCACATAGTGATTTTTATCAACACATTATATTTTTCCTAGTGATTTCATCAAATAATATTCGAGATTTTTTTAGGATGATTAATACAAATAAAACAGCGGTATCCTACAATTATATCAATTATTGAAACTGAACTTTGATTACAGAAAAACTCAAAAATTATGTTATGAGGGAGTATCTTTGTACATAATGAAATATAATAAATATGGCAAACAAATTAAAAACATAACTTTTTAAGATTTTTCATAATATTATGACATTTATTGTAATGATACTAGAAGAAAATTTTATATTTTGCAGTAATATTGAACAACTTGATCAAATTAACTCGATAATTTAAATTTCCCATAATTAGGTCGTTTAGATTTTGGCAAATTACTATCCAATTTATTTATATAATTTTGGTAATTTTATAATAAAAAAACATTTTTAAATATTATTGCTTATATACAGTAATCCTCACTTCTACACTATTTTGCATTGTATATATCAGTGCTCCGCAACTACCGGACAATGCTAGGCGTGCCAGGGTGGATTTTTCCAATATCAGAAAAACATTAGAAATGCCGCCATGACGGCGGCATATCTTACATTTTTTACTTGTGGTGTACCACGAAATTTTGGATAAAACCTCAAGTGTGCCGTGATAGAAAGAAGGATACGTAGCACTGGTATATATGATCGGCAAATACACAAAAATTACACTATGTGTATTCTTTCATAGACAAATAATGTCCACTTGACCATAATACTATTATGTTATGCATGTGAAGATTATGTTCCTTGGTTCTAGTATACATATACCCTGTAAAACTATTACATTATGACCAAATATAGGGACAACACTTTGGTTAGTCAAAACATTGAAATTGAATTGTCTTGAAAAATAAAATAAACTGTATTGTACATGACACTAATACCAATACGATGGCACATAATTCTTATGTCAGAGTGAGGACTACCATATTTAAACTATGACCAATACTGCACTTGGTCATTTGAATGGTGGGAAGAGAATGCTTTGTTTTGTATAATATAGATATTTGAACATTGAATAATGAATTAATACAGTATTAAAAAAACATATTGCCAAGCAAAATAATACATTAATTAGCTATTTATGGAACATAGAATATTTTAAAGCATCACACTAATTTATAGCAATTGCAAAAATTGAAACTAAATCAGTTTTATAAATAATTATTTTTCTTTTATAGACTTTACAACATACAGCCATGGTCATTAACATTTGACCATGAGCAACCCAACAGGATTACATAAGAATAATTTAAAACATTTGATATAAAAAATTATTCTGGTCATGTCAAAATGCTATGTAAATTCATAAATTTATTTTTATTTAAGATGAAATAATAAATGCAGAGCATCAAAACATTCTACATCAGAGAATAAAAAAAATATGTACATGTTGAATCTTCACATCTATTCACGATTCAACTTTCTATTAACTAGGCCACGATTTGATAATACACAGCAATACAAGGGATAGCGATTTAAGCAAGTCGGATCTTATCCATAACATATCCATGGGTAAGCAAAGCATTTCATTAGTGCTAAATTTTTGTGACATGTTCTTTTTGTCAGTAAACATAAAAATATATAAAAATACATGTTCAAGAATTCCCACTGTTTTTATTTGCTTATATAGATGACGAGCTACCACAGGGGTGTTTTAAGTATTATCAATCTATATAACCTGTATCTATAGTAGATATTTACAAATTAAAATAAATACATGAACTTCAACAATTTAGGCAAAATAATAAATGGATATATTATGACCATGCCTTATATTGATTTTGTTGAATAAAAAAGGGAAACCGATTTGTCTATGATGGGTAATATTGAATTACATTAATCACTCTGCTTTACTCTGATATATTTTGTTATATTGTATTTAGTCAAGAGATTCTGAAGTAATAATATATACATTACATAACTCAATAAATAATTTACGTGCTACATGAATGAATAATACTTGGTTAATATGAACTTTACAATGAATGATTTATGATTTCAAAATTTAAAAATGCATACATAAAATATGTAGAAGAGGAACTGGCAACAATGTCACTTGCCACCTCTTTTTTAGGACTACAGAAAACTTCAGTAAGTTGTGAATTATGATAAAAATTGGTTAAAATTTAGTAGTAACAGTCACTAATAAAATACTTTTTTATCAAATTATTTAGAAATTGAAACTGGTATCATGTGAATTGAATTAATTTCACATATAAACAAGTAAGGTTAGAATACCCTTCATTCTTGAAATATGCATTTTTATAAGATAGCTAATACATAGCCACAGTCGAAAATGACTCATTCCATTACAAAATTAATCTAAATGCATTTTAATATATATATTAAACATCAATAATGCTGACCACTTCTATACGGTTCATGGTTTGATTAAACTAATTGTGTGGGCTAAGGCAACACAATCAAATATATGGTTATTCAGCCAATCTTTTTCTCACTCTAGTAGACTGAAATATGATTCATTTTAATGTTGATCTAGCAAATGATGCAATCCCAAAAAATTTTGCATTGACATTACAAAAAATTGTTTGCAATTTACATTATTATTGCATAAAGTGTACATTAAAATGTTTTTATTGACCTCAAAATCTCAATAGTTACTTAGATTCAAATAAATTAAAATATAAAACAAAAAAAATTTATCATTTTGAAATTTTGCACAATTCCCAATTTAGTAAGTTGTTTGAATTCAACCATTTTTATTTTGTTTTAATTTACGTACTCAAACTGTTCATCAAAGCCTTTTTTCAATTCTGAATCAGCTTGTTGTGTATGTAATAAATTACGTTATTGTTTTTGGCATCATTTTACTTTTATTACCTAATTTATAAAACACGTCTTCAAAAGATCGCAGATTGAATCAAATCGAACTTTCTATTGCAGTGTCTAGCTCCCATTTGTAATAACCAAAAAATTGCTAAAATCATGAGCCGCAAAGAAGTGATGTTAGTAATACTCAGTCATTTGAAAAGGTTTAGAGATCAATCCGAGGGCGGTACTGCAGCCGAAGAGGTGGCTCTCGAAACCGCCATCTTGTTACATACACAAATTTCAGGGTGTGATCTTTTCCTAATAGCTCGTTATTGCACAGTATATCAATCTATAAGAAAAGAGAAATGCAGCAAACACTTAAAAAAAGCATTAAATAAAAAAATCTTGCTACACTATTTATCAGTATACCATTAAATTGAAAAGGTTTGTGTTATAATTAATTTCACTTTTGTATCTATATAAGCAATCTATTTATTTGAGGGCACTGCAAAGTAACACTTTACGAAAATATGATACACTACATTAATGAATAAATTCACCTTAAAATATCATGTAAATAATTGTAAAATAAAATCTTATTGAACGGGGATGGAATAAGTGGTAAAATTATACATGAAAAAAATTTGCTTTGTTAGGCATTAATTGAAAGGATTCTACTTACATCTCTGTATTTATCGATGTCATTGAGGACCTTCTTTGCTATAAATTTCTTCAAATGGGTGATAGTGGCTTGCGCTGAACATCGAATGAACCTTCTCTTCAAAGTTTTTAGATTAGCCGAAGTACATTCAAGACACACATTTACCTGCAAAAAATTTATATGCTGATTGATTAAACCGATGTACTGTTAAGTCGAGCGATTACGTGCCCTGTGAGCCAACGTCTCACCCGTGAGTGAAAAATGGTTTTGTCTATAACATCTACCGATGAATATGTTAACGAAATAAAAAAAATTGATATTCCCAAATTTTAAATATTTATTTAGCCCGAATCGCACAGAGGTCGTAAGGCCTGACACAATTGATTATACTGTGAGTGAAAAATGAAACGATTTAATTTACTTAGTGCAGCATTATCTAGAATTAGAAAGATGTAATCTTTTTATAAGAATAAAAAAAATATTTTGAAAATCAATTATAATTATATTAACATTAAGAGTTGTGCCAACCCTGACAAGAAGTTAATAACTCATAAACTACCCCACAACGTGCATACCCGTGACACATATGTATGTAAGGTCATACCAAACATCTGTGGATCTCAAATTTTTTAATCAATCATTTTTCTTACATACTATTAAATATCTCGGAAATTGCTGGCGTACAGGGCAAAATCATATAGATGGCGAGTAACAGTAAAAGGGTAAATCATAATTGCATCAACTTGAATGTCTATGATCAATAATAAATTTACCATTGCATGTTTAAACAAAAAGTTTATTACAATTGTAAAGCATAATTTAATAAAAAAAATAGTAACCTGTTCATCCCTACGATGGTAATCCATATTGTCTGCGGATGCGTCATCTACCTGTGGCAGAGTTCTGCCATTAGTGCCACCTCCTTCCACCAAGACGTCTTTTGGACACGCCAGCCCACGATCCGCGTAGAATTCTCGCTCTCGCTTCATCTCATCTGAAATATAATACAACTTCGTAAAAATGATTGTTTAAATAAAAAGATACTAATGACAATTTATATTTTATTTACACACTTTGAACATTGCAGATTCAATGCTGGAAGTTCAGTTTGATGATTGTTTTAAATTAATTGTTTTGATATTGATCTTGAAAACTTTTAACTATAGAAGATAGTTTAAGAAAAAAAGTCTAACATGTAATTTAGTTTAATATAAGCATTATACATAAAAACGAATTTGTATGCCTCTATCACTCTAGTAATGAATTTAGATAGTTTTGCGCCAACTAAATATAGCATTTTTTTTTAATTTTCAAATGTATACTAGCAAAATTAAATTCACATCTACAAAGGCAAGCTAGAAAAGTTGAACATTCAAATGTTGGCAATTGCCATTACATTACAAAAATTTAGCGTTGTAAAATTAGCATGAGAAATAAGCCTTGCCAATTAAATAGTTAAATAAACATCTAAAATATTGAAACAAAAAAACTTTAGACCCTCTCTATTAGTATTACTAATATCGTCTTTAGTAATATCTATCTCAGTTTGTGAAATTCACTCACTGTCTTGAAGGTCAGGCACCAATTTGTAAACAATGTCCTGCATAGTGCGATCGAAACTGATGTACTGTAGTGGATGCGATTGGTGAATCACTATATTGCATGTCGGACAAGTGTTGTTCTCCTCCAAATGTTTCACTAGGCAGCTCTTGCAAACTAGAGATATTAGAAAGAAGACATTGTTTATTATAAAAAATATATGTAACCTAGACCAAGATAATTTATTGTGTGTTTTTGGCAATTAACACTCAGGCACCCAGTCCCGCACTAGTGCGGAAATTTTCGTTTAACACTCAGTCCTGCGGTACCACCGGTTTGGATTTTTTGATTAAAAGAATTATCTTGAATGAACAAAAAGATATAATTTTTGTTTCAAAGTTGCATGCCGATCTGGTTATTCGCTGCAGGTATGCGGTTTTACAACTAAAATTTTTGAGAAATCACCAGTGACTGACTGGAATCTTAATAAGATTTACAAGCTCAGGTGTTCTTTAAGAATTTTAAAAAACACCGTTAAGTCCATCTCAATGATTCAATTTTAGTCATAAGTCAATGGCCCATGTGGAAATACCATAGATGCTCATGACTTTATTCATTCTGGTGAATACATTGCTTTCTTCTTCTCTCTGTTATTTAATTAATCGTAAGAATCAAATTATAGGTATTGAAAGTCAGTTTAGCTAATGTATTTTAACTATAGAGTGATTTATGTGGCAGCACCATTTTGAAAGTCCTTGTAACTTTGAAGGAATAAAATCTATAACATCATAAGACACGTTAAATAAAACAGTGGTATGAATATGAGTGCATTGGTAAATATTTTTTTGGAAATGGGTTGACACGTAGAAAAAAATATGATATATTGGACTTCCACATAATGGTTACTTGGTTTTTCTACATCCTACATTTTTTGAAGGCTTGGGAATTCTCAGAATGATAAATGATACTTCGAAATCAATGCTTGCATTAGCACATATAAAGAGGGTTTTGTTTGTTTATCTAGTATATGTATCCCATGTTGTTTACAAGTACGATATAATCTTATTATTTTAGGTAATCATTTGCCTCTAAAGAACATTTGGCATTAAATGTGTTTGTAAACGAAATGTTACTAGTGGGTATCTCTAAATGTAGCTTGAAATGATTCATTAATTCTACAATAGATTGTGATTGTAGATATATTTCATTCCTTTTCGCAGAAATGTAATTAGAGCATGTATATAATTTTAGCAGCCAATGTCAAATTCTCAGAGAACAAAGGAAATGTTTGTGAGAAGAAATAATATGATGGATAAACAGACAATGCACTGTATCATGTGGGGATTGGTATATTTTTGTGAACTGATTTTTTGTATTGATTCGGCAGGACTCTATCTGAAGCATGTTGGGCAAATTCAGTATGTTTGCAATATGTAAGTAAACTACACGGAAGACGTGTGTTCGTTTCCAAATAAGAAAAAAGTCGTCTGTTTAGATTTGCTTCGATTTTTATTCCAAAGAACCGTGTCATTAAAAGAACATATTTATAATAAAAACTCACACGTATGTAGACATTCTGTAACAGTTGTGGCGTCTATAAAGTATCCCCGGCATATTTTGCATGTAATGTGGCTGTTTAGGGTTTTTAATTTTATTCTTCTTTCCATAGTCATGGCGGAACCATATTACAAAGAATAAAAATGCAAAGAAAAATACTACAAAACGTAGCAAATAAACAAAAATTGACAAACAAACATGCCAAAAGTCGACAGACATACACAGCGCGGATCTTTTGCCCACAGACAACAGATTTTTAAGAGTAATAAAACTGTCATCGAGAAAGGTTTAATAGGTTGAGTAAATTTTAAACTTTATGGCTAAAATGTATAACGAAATAAAAAGTTTATAGTTGAGACCATTTAGACTGTATTTTGAATTTTAAAATATAATAATAAAAATAGAAAAAATGTAAAACATTATATCTCTTCAAAAATTTTTTTTTCAAATTATTTTGTAAAGTATATATAATTTTAAAAGGAACAATTTAGTTTACTACCCTTATTCAAGGGACAAATAGTTAATATCCTGGAAAAAAAAAATTATACAGCACACAGACATTTCATATTACAAACAAGTTCTCCATCTCAAATGAAATATTGAGGTTCGTTTAAAAAAGGGTTGGGGCTCTTATTGTCATTTTTGTGTGGTTCACAATCATATCCTTCACATTATACATAGAAATACTAAATAAAGCCATATAATGCTTTTTTAATGAGACACATCTAATAAAAGCTTTTTAAAATATGGAAATCAAAGATATAGGACAAAAGCCTATATATTTATAATACTTGTTATTATTTGTACATACTCTGTCCCCCAGTGGCGTAGTTGGTAGCGTGTGCACTTAGCAATTCGGGAAATTTAAGTTTCATTCCCCATCCGTCAGATTTAAAAAATCCAAAAATATAGGACTGGATGCCGATTGGGTGGAACAATCATCTGACAAGACGATTCAAATGAAAAATAATCTGTCAAGACGTCTTCACACTGGGGAGATCTTTGTACTCCACTTTCGGAGTAGATATCTTTACATTGTGTAGATCTATATGCTTCACTTTGGGAGCGAATATGGTATAAGAAAAATGGAATATTTGTTATTATTCACATTACAAGACTGTTCAATGATAATTTAATTGAGAGTTGTAGGGTTCCAAAAAGCACCCTGGAATTATGACCATTTTCAAGAGACCATGAGCATTTGAAATCAAGTTGATCAAACGCTATAATTTTTGAAAGCTAAATGTTACCTCTACCGTTGGTGAGCCTCATATAAGAAATGAGTGGTAAATTTAGTATTTTTTAACAGCTCAACACTCGCAATTTTTTGCTGAATTTTCCATGGTAGCCGGCGAAATTCGTGAGAAAACGTACAAAAAATTGGAATAATATTTTACTATCTCTCGTTAACATTCACGATTAAGCTAAATCATAACTCAGGTATTTATCATAGAAAATAAACGTTTGGCGTAA
>JAGVSQ010013733.1:0-10953 GCA_022683975.1 Rhyacophila evoluta
ATATACTAGTAAAAGCTGAGAAATAATATAATTTACGCATATAATGCTTGGTTGGTAGTAAACTTAGAGTCAATTTTCTATCTCAAAATACTACTTAAAAATTGAAAAGGACATTTCTACTTACCCTAAGTTACAAAGAACCTGATTTTTTTATAACAAGTAAGTTTATTTGAACATATATATACAGAAAATAATGTGTGTATTTGTCTGTTTCAGGATATTCTCTCAAGCAGTCAACACCAGCGACGTGAAGTTTTCACATAGTATTTTAACTATTATTTCTAGGCTAATTGTATTACATTAAACTCTTAGCTTAATCACAGGCGATCAACGAACGACTCAAAATATTGTATAAGCTTAGTATTAAAACAAATTTATAACAACAGTTTGAATCTACTCGAGGTAATAAAGATAGTACACATTATTATATGAGTTGTTGAAAATAGCTGCATATTACTGGTAGATATGTTTTAATATTACCCAAAAATACACATAGTGTTAAGGTTGACCAAAATATATTAACTCATTAATTCTGTTTTACTTACAATTCAATCTGTTGACATTTTAAATGAAGTGTTTTAACAAGGTTTTTTTACACATAAAATTTTGTTTCAAGAAATGAGGTTGTTACAAAAAAAAACTGTCATAATATTGAACTGTTTTTTTTCAACGTCGATTGTAATGGCCGGTTCGTCTTCATTATTTTAACAAATCGTTCGCACGAAGTTAAAGAGTCTTGCTGAATATAAATAATAATACCACTAAGTATAGTCAATAAGCGAGTATAGGGCCTCTTTCAGAACAGGGAGGGCCGCATCGTATGGATATAAAACAAAAAAAATGCACCTCAGAGTCATAAATTGTTCCTACGCAAAAGTCTTTGGATCTTCGGTACAAATTAAGAATCATTACGACGAGTTTTGTTTTTGTATTCATGGGCGTGTCCGGTCGCCGGCCCGTCCCATCCGGAAACTGACTCTCGTAATACTCATTAATATTAATTATAATATCATATTTTAATATAATATATTATTTCAATTCAAGATTACATGTTAATCATTTTGATCTTTTTGTTTTCTTCGCGTGGTCGTCAGTGAGACAGACATGCAATCCTCTTTTTGTATCGATTTTTAGCGCGGTTCAAGAAAAAAGAACTAATTTTTTTAACTTAACGAGATTTAAAAATATTGAATCTTACTATTTCAAGGCATACGTTCAATATCCAAATAATTACATATCCAGTGACCATTTGAATATACAGTAAAATTTCGATAAAATTGACTAACACAGTCGATGAGGTATCCATTAAAACCAAAAAGATCCTTAATTTAATAACTTAATTATAATTAATAAATCATAATTATTAACTTAATGTGTTTTTTTATTACAATTATGGAATCTAAAACTTGGAAGTGTATTTCTTAGTTATACTATCAAAGAGGGCTTAATTTTTGACTATGATTTTTCGCGTTTACATCTGGTCTTATGTATAGTTTAAAATAGCACTTTAAAAAATATAATTATTAATTCAGAAAGGTTTACAGAAGAATGTTTGTTGTGTCGTTAAGATAATTGGAATTTTTGTTGAAAAATCTGAAAGAAACATATTTATGAACCAGAATAATTTTAAATATCTTGACGCGAATTTTCAAAAATCAGTAGTTCTTGAGTATGTTTTTTATTGTTAGCCTACAGTGCATTATATATAAAACATGAACCCAAACAAACGTTGTTTATAAAGTTTGAGATTTCCAGGATTTAATAAGATAGGTATGTAATAAATTAGTAATGTGGGTCCAGTTGAGTTGTTTGTAACGTTTGAATATTCGTTTTAGTTCATCACACATGGAGTCAACACAATGAATAATTCGCTTTGTTTCTTGAAATATACCATTTCGTTATAAAAATTAAATCTCAATAATGAAAAGAAATGATTTTTTAAATGAATTTTGGTTCTTTCAATTTTTGAATTCGGTGCGAGACGTGAGACTTGGCTTTAAACATGTTCAACATTGCATGATGTTTTCAACAATTTTCACATTTGACCAGACATTTTGTCCGTTATATCCGAAGACTTGTTATATCGAGATTTTACTGTACTGTACACTTTCAATCATTCAAATGATTATATTTTTTATATTATTAAACATATTGTGAATGTAATTTAAATCATAAATGATGAACCAATTCTAAAATTAACTAATCTTTAGTAAAAATTAAGTATATTTGGATAAAACTTGTCTACTATTTTTATATGAATACCCTATCTCTTTGCGCCGTTTTTTTTTACAAGATGTTCTATGGAACGTATATCCCGCGTAAAAAGAGATTGTGGTGTATTACTGATTGAAAGCTAAAAAATAATTTCGACAAATTTAAAATCTCAACCCTTCGGCTGCTATAATATTTTTCAAAGTCTTAGAAGCTCAGCGTTAAGTTATTATATTTATAATTATTATTCGACATTTCGAACAAGTGATAGGAATGCAGGAGATTCCGAGCTTGATTCTCACATCTAATGGATTAAAAAAAAACGAAAATACAGGATTAGATACCCAGTTGTCATGGCATTGTAATAAATAAATAAACTAGTCACCATTCATTGTGTCTGTCATTAAAAAAAATCTAAGCACACAGCTTGCAAAATGGTTGTTCTTCACTGTAACGATATTCCGTTGCTCAGTATTCATTTAAATGTAGTGCTAAAATTCGTATTTTATATCTACTCATGATTTGATGACTTTACCCCTTGATAGCTAAATGTCGCGGGTTCAAATCAAGTAGTTGAATAAAAACTGCAGGACTACAATGCAACACCAATTTGCTGAGCTCTTAGTTGACTAACAGTTCTCACAAAAAACAATCTTCTAAAATTTGAATGTTTCACGCTCGGAGCGAACACTGTACATTACTTTTTTAAAGATTTTACTTTGTATTTCTCAAAAAAAATCTATAGACAAACAAAAAAATATATGTCATTTATCACACTTGAAAACCATTGAAAAAAGTATAATATTCATTCAAAAACCAGATTTTATTTCCGACAATGACATCGTTAACAATATATATGCGAGGTCAATGTCACGGATAATTATGTGTACAATCTTTTTGACTTGTGTTTGGTCTAATCTAGATTTCTGCCATTCTGTCAATTGTTGGTATGTGTCCCTGATAACTAATTCAGTTATTGATATCTCTTAGCCGAGTAAGAATGAGTTCAGATGGATATTATTTTATATATTCTTATAGTAGGATTTGCTAAGCTCTCTTGCTAGATTTTCTTTCTTGTTTTTTTAAATCTTTAATAAAATCTCTGTGTACTCTTTTTTGCTAATTTAAACTATTGTTTAGTGTGTATTTGTTTTACATATTCAATGTGTACTCCATACGCTTTTTTTTTCTTTTTGTCGTATTTTGAATATGTTAAAATAAAATTTTATAATATTTTCAAAGGTGAATTAAAAATGAAATGAAATCTTGAATAATGTTATGATAATTGGAAATTATAAAAAAAATCTC
This sequence comes from Rhyacophila evoluta, assembly GCA_022683975.1. Taxonomy (NCBI): domain Eukaryota; kingdom Metazoa; phylum Arthropoda; class Insecta; order Trichoptera; family Rhyacophilidae; genus Rhyacophila; species Rhyacophila evoluta. Next base: position 3,520 of record JAGVSQ010013733.1, read on the forward strand.
TCGACAGAAATTTAAGTCTTAAAAATCTAGTGATATAAAAATAATATATATATCAACTGCTATAATATTTATTGAAAGAAACTAATTCATCATTATCGTAAATCAACAGTACAAAAACACATTGGTAAAAAAATGCATCATATTCTTAATCATAAAATATAAATTTTACTACAAAAACATCTTTCATTGAAGATTTAAATATTGGTAATTTTGAAAATGTGTACTTGGTTATTAAATTAATTACACCCACGGTACTGATGGTGAATTGGCAATGGATTTTTCGACCACTTGACCATAGGCTGGCCGCTCTTTTTAAAGTAGTATATGGGAATATGAGCTTAACGCTGATCTCTGAATCGACCCCACTGGAGATTAACTTGGGTCACCCGAGTGTATAGTTAATATTATAATAATTAAATATTTAATTGAATACATAGTAATTTATTTTTCTTTAAAAATCACATTTTTTAAATTTGTATAATGTAATTCTATAAATAGCCATTGTAAATGTTTGATATATAGAGAAATTAGTTGATCTTCAGTCCAAAGTACATAACTCACATACCAATATGGATACCAAAAGTTCATCAAAATCTATTTGGTTTTTAATATATCCCACTTTAGTCATAGTAATTTTATAAATTCTTGGAATATAATCTGACTGAAAGTTGTTTAATTTAGTTAGGCTTACAAGATTTTTTTCTTATTATAAGTAATTTATATTTACATATTGGACTAGTACGTTTTATCAGCAACTACGAATACTTCCTTGTAGCGATTTATGATACTAAATGAATTCAAAGTGAGACTTTACTAATTATTTGAATCTTGATGCTTAACTATTATCTAAAATAAGCACTTGAAAGATACTCCACGAGTTGAACTTATCATCTAACTACATACTTCTAAATCTCATTTACGCTTACATATAGTATTATAAACGTGAAACAAGAATTACTATTTGTAAATTAGATTATTTTACATTTTGATTGTTAACGTAATGAATCATTTTATGTTAAATATTTACTTTCAAAACTAAAAATTATGAAAAATTATTTAAGACAACGGGACACTAACGTTTTTTATTAAAATCACTCGGGCTTAGTCATTGATGAGTTGAGATTGATATGAGACGGAGTACAGTTAATCCAAGTGATGATTAAGCTTCAGATTTTGTATTTTTATTTGGCATTTATAACCCTATAAAATAAATTTAATAATTTATATATTTTAAACAAAATGTTTGAACATGAGTATTCCTACTCATTTTTAGAATCAAAGATAAATTGGATTAATACAAGGATCTTCTTCTTGCACCATATCTGCTTATTATGCATATGGCCACCACGTAACGCTTCCGGAATTATATGTCACCTCTACTTACTTTTAAGCCTGTTGGAAAATCTTACGTATAATTAAAAATAAAAATACCATGCGAAAACAGTAATTTTTCCTAAATTTTAACCCGCAAACTATACGACTAAATTACGTAAGCATACCTTCAGCCAACTACCTCACAAATAATTAATTTAATTATAATATTGACATTAACAATCAGCAACTTCTATTTAACACATATTTCTAATTCAAAATAATATGAGTTTTTATCATGTTGCTACCTAATGTGCCCACCATCCACCCACGATGTCCTTACACTTGGTCTTAATCAGGCGTATCCCGGAGCTCTGATATCGAGAAGCGATCTACTTTATTTGACGGGAATATCCCAGTAGTAAATATAAATTACTTAGTTTGGCACACACTTAAGTATGCTCAAGTTGAAAGAAATAGAATGATAAAATTGGAGACTTATTTGGTCGAGTAATTTATGTGAAGATCATCACGCTCGCCGTATGATGCCGCAAACTTTTTGAAAGTGACATTTTTCTATCCAAAAAAATATAGGAATAAACTTAAACTAAGATCTCATATTACCAAGAATGTATAAAAAATATTTTAGCTACACCATGTCGCTTTCAGATTTCATTTCATCCCTTGCCCAAGGCGGCCTGCGTGGACCATTATTATTATAATATTTAATAATAATATTCAATGAGTGGTGTGGACGACCTCTCTCGATCTGGTGTTTGTTTAATCCGCTAACCAATGATAAATTATTATTAACACAATCAGGAAGCGAAAGATGACAGCTCGTCATTATTTTCAGAAAAAAATATTTATAATAAAAAGCCAAAACATCTGCGATATATAAGAAAATTAAAGAAATCTCAATTTTTTCCCTCGAAAACTGAAGCATGTGTATTTACGCATTGTAAATAGCTTGTGTAACCATTATCATTCAAACCATTGAGCATTAATCGAGCAATTTCGTGAAAAGATTATCACGCTCTTCATAGAACGTTTTATTTAAATTTAAAAAAAAAGCAAACCATTTAGCCCTAGTGTAGATCAAGGCAAATAAGTCATTACGTACGATAGCTGACTTAATTCTGTTTTCTAACTGAGTAATTCTTTCTTTTACTGATAATATTTTGTATCACTTTATATGTTAACCAGACAACTGCACGCATAACAGCTGCTTACCGGACCAGTGCTTTGGTCGGTTTTTTTTGCGTTTGAAATAATACATAAACACCCGATGTATTATTTAAAACAAAATACAAAAATCTACTTATACCGTAATTACATAAATTAAGCATAAAATGTCTCAATATTTCTGTGTGAGTGTGAGCACTTCAATGTGTGCGCGGTTGTCTATGCGTGCACTTGTTATATAAGTGGTTATCTTGTGAGCATTTTTCCGGTGCGCAATTTTCTTGCATACAGTTTTCATGGAACCATTTTCTACTTATCAATTATACCATACACTCCATTCTCACTATGTGTCACACCAAAGAAAGACTTTTTTCAAATATACCATATTGAACTGTATAAACGTCTGCGATATTAAATATCTTTAAATGCTGTACGTGCTTGTGGGCGAATTCTGCAAAAACATTCAAAGTTAACAAATACGTTTGACCGTTTGATTGATTGTCGAGTCGTTAAGTCCATATCTGTGGCCCGTGGCCGGTAATGGAGCCCTGCCTTCCATTGCATACAATTTTATTAGTTCACCTTATCGTACAATTTTAGCTTCATCTTGGGCGGAAACCTGAGATGCACTTGTTGGTTAAACTTAGGATAACCAATAATAATATTCATCAAAATGGGATAACTTAATTTTTATAGTAACAATACTTTACGCCTGGATTAATATTTCATATTTCTTTCTTGCTTATAGTATTTGCATTTTAAATCCAAATAAAGTCTGTCTACGTTACGATCAGGATTTCTGACATTCATTTAGTCATCTTTCAGACCAAGCCAGCTTCATTCAATATCTCTAATTACATCTAACGAATCTTTCTCTTTATCTCTTACTGACATGCCCGCTCAAAACTGGAATATATGGATCCCAACGGTGTAGAAATAGCCACTCCAGAAATTTAATAAATGGATCTACTCGGGGCCATGGCATGCTATGAGGCAAAGACGCGTAAAAACAGGCAGGATTGAGGCTTCTATAACACTAATTTTTCATGTTTATTAATAATGATAAAATAGATGATAATGTAATCTTACATTTTTTTTGTTTTTGCTAGAACACAATTTTAAAAAGTTCCCCAAAATGCTTCTTAGAAAAGATTCATCGGAAATCTATATCTATAACATAAGATATTAGAGTTTTAATGTCCAGTGCACCTTAAGAGTCATTGAAGTGTCAGAGCTTTTTATTATCTTAAAATCAATGATAACTTTTTAATCTAATTCAATATAATGTTATTTATAAACCTTACCAAATAAAACTGTCTATAATAGTCGACACATATTTAATAATAATAATTCATCCATTAATTGATATCATAATGTAGCGTATATCAAAGTAGTGGTTTAGTAAGGTAAGGTTAGATTACGTTAGAGCGTCAGAAAAATGATAAGTAAAAATTGTATGTAGTAACTATTCTTATCAGTAAGTGACCACTTTTTAACTATAAAATATATTACGAACATGATAAAAACACACCGATAAAAATATGGATCAATTATTTTTACGATTTATTCTTATAACTTAATTAACAACAAAAAGCTGGTCACACAGTTACCCACGGTTACGTTATGCAACTATGTTTTAATCATCCAAAAAAGCTTTTTCTCTTTTTGCACGAAGACAATTTTTTCCCAACCATTCATTTCTTCTAAGCCAATAATATGTGTACAAAAGACAATGAATTTATAACGTCATCGGCTCAGTTTAGAATAATTTTAGTCGTTGATAGAAAACCGCTACTACTAACCGAATTATTTATTAGTAACTCCAATCTCGCACTACTTATATACAACCTAAAACTCGTCAATATCTTTGGATATTTTACAACCGCCTTTAATTCTTTGATTAACAAAATCTAATATCTAAAATTTTGTTACGTTACAAATTCTCGTTCTTTTGTGGCGAACGTTACAGATCCACGTAATTCCATGTTATGTTGCCATGTCTCAAATACTTGTCAATGAAATTTGTTGGTTATACTCGTATATATAACATATTTTATCTAGATAGCATTATATTATATTATGCTATTATCATTCACGTAAAATTTCAGCATTTCTGCATATCAAATGAGAAAAGCTAAGCAGCCAAACGGCTTATTTATATATTCGTCGGTGGCCGAGAGGGAAGCGCTCGTACTTCGGTGTTGGAGGATGAGACCACGAACCTCGTAATTTATAAGAGTGTTAAAATAAAATCAAAAATAGAAAACTGGGTGAGTAAAAAATTTTATAATTAGCCGGAAACCAGTTTTCATGAAAAACATCCCACACAATTTCAATCGGCATTTCCATACTGTGAAGGTTCATATACTCCAGTTTCGAACAAGGAAAGGCGTCATTTAGAATTTTTACAGTGAACATTGGGTTTGGTTACAAATAATCGCTTTAGGATTAGTTTGTCGAATAGACCAACTAACTACCTGGATGGAGGAGATGAAAAACAAATGTCATTCAAATACATACCGGTAAATATATGAAGGTAGCTTATATATAAAAAGCCATATGATTGCTGTATTATAGGGGAATATAATTACAGTATATAATATTGTATAAAACATATAATTCATTGAAAATACGTTTTGTTTTTCAAATTACGCTCCGTGAATATTCGATAAACTAACCCAAAGCGACGAAATGCCAAGATACTCGTACGTCAGGAAAACGTATAACAACACAACAACAAAAAAATGATAATCGTACAAATAATCCGAGCAATTTTGAAACATACGGATACGTTTTTTATCAAAGCGCATAGATTTATTTTTCTATTGTCACTCATGTAGAATTATAGTACTTCTGTAACCCGTTTCCAAAAAGCTTAACCATCAAGTAGTTAGTATAGCTTTTGTCATATTCGCAAGTAACATTTTTACCATATTAAAACACAAATATATTTAACAAAGTGTGTATTGCTTATTCGAAATATTTTCGCCATTACAAAAGTACGAAATATGATCCATGTGTACTGTAGTGGACCTCCAGCGTCTGAAGTCAAATACAATCACTTAATTCTTGCAATGAAATTGAAACAAAATTCTTTTTAAAAACGCACGAACGCGTGTAGTTATTAAACGTTTCTTAGATTCGTATGAGATTTTTAATGTCGGACATTTTTTTTTGCCTTCACTTCATTAATAAATGTCTCACATGGAGTAACGAAATCGCGGGGGGTAGCACAGAGTCGCATTCAAACAACGAAAATGTATAAATTCAAAATATCTTACCGAGTTCTTTATAAAAAATTACAAATATTCTTAAAAAAATATTATGTGCATGCATAATTAATTGGTTAGTAAAACTTCGTTTGATTTTAAGCACAAAATTATTTAAAACCTACAGACTTTAATATTTTTGCTATTTGTGACCCCTATTTTACCTTTCTGCATCCTCAAGTTGTATATATAAATCAATAGTACAATGTTGAATGTACAATTGAAAAAAATAACGGTGTTCAAATAATTTCACGAAATTCAAAACTATTTGTTATTATAATTTAACTTTATGTATGATAAGTTTGTTCGTAAATCATTCATTTGTGGTATTGGACATCACGAGTAATAGCTTTTTAGAGATCCATTATTTTCTATTTTGTTTTTTCAAAATACAATTTTTTCTGGGTGTATTTCAGATATTAATTTTTTACACTTATTACCACTACAAGTTAAATGCGACAAATGTTGTGTTTATAAAATATTAATATTATAAATATAAAATCATCTTTTGTTTTTCTGTTCATTAAAAAGCATGTATAATAATCTGATTTATGAAGATGAAATAATAAGATTTTGAGAAAAGTCATTGTATTAATCAATAAAATAACGCGTACAGATTTATATTTTATCTTTTCTCGATACACCCCTGCTTGGACAACAGGCGATTGATCGACGTAATGTCAATATAGGTGCGGCGACTGGGGCGAGACGCTCGTCCGAGTGTTCGACATGCGAGTCAAAATTGCATGCCACTAACTGGCAGATATAACCAACGGATTTCGTTATAACAACATGAAATAATTAATCGGCAAAACTTAACAGTGACTATCACAGACTCCACTCTCTATTCACCGTGTCGGTGTATCATTCATATATTTTTATTGATAAGGATTGCAATTACATAAATAAAAAGTAAGCTACAAATCTAGACATTTCTTTTTCAAGTCAAAACATGTAAGTCACAATACGTAGTAGATTACACGCTATACTTGTAGAATAAGATATTTCAATAATGAATTTAAATTAATGATTTGTTTTATAAATTATTGAATCCTGGATTAATATTTGCTTAGTGAGTAAATTTCTCTTGATGTTCCATATTGTGTTGTGTTTGTTTCTCTATGTACATGTTTACTGTATTTACTTTATTATATCGTTTGGCATATGAATGTAATTTAAAGCTCACTTAGTTTATCAATGATTCTTGCGATGGGAATCAAACCCGTAGCTAAAGAAAGCTATACACTTTCAAGTTTGCATGCACAATCATTTTGTATGACCAATATTTTTTTCCTGAAAACGGAACATCTACCAAATCTACGTTATCCTACATGTATTATAGAAAATGAAATGAAAAATAAACTATTCTTTGATATGGGATGCTTTCATTATTATTATTGCTTAATATTAACATGCTCGATTCGACCAACAAAATTCACTGCGGGCTTTAACGGTTAATAGTTCATATCAGTGCTTCCCAATTGCTTTTATGTCATGGCCCCCTAAATCTGAAAGAATTAATCCCCCCCCCCTCAAAAATGCATGTCTCGGTGTGTATAAATATGTTTCAATATGTGTTTTTATTTAACAGACAAATATATACATTCCCTAAACATGTTATGTGGAAAAATATTCATAAATGAATATTTGTACTTTGTACTGAATATTT
>JAGVSQ010013734.1:0-10953 GCA_022683975.1 Rhyacophila evoluta
TTATTTGCAATCTCTTGTATCATTGGCACATTTTTGTATTTACAGATGTGTTTATATTCAACGCGGAACGCATTTACTTATTTCTCCAATATCAAGTGCTGTTTTTAATTTATTGCAATTTTGCACATTTCTATGGTGGCAACAGTATATTGACGTAATCCCTAAATATTGTAAATTATTTTGAAACAGGTAATAATTTATTATTTTATACATTTCTGAGATGTTTAATACTGTTTAAAAATATCACATTTGTTTTTGGCTTTAGGTTTTAAAATAAGGAAAAATTGATATTTTTATATGATAATTAATTCTAATTTATGTTTGAATCTGTCTTAACATATCTTATAAATAATATTGTAGAAAAAACATTTTTTTTTCTACGCTTGGTCAACGCTAGATACGTGTTCCTGCAATATTGGCAACGTTATATATTTAAAACGGACATCTGTTTGGTATCGTTATTGAACTAAGTAAAGGTAATTTTTAAGGGAAACTGAACAATGGATTCTCAATTTCTTTCTAAAAACGAATTGTATTGATTCGTAAATTATGAAATAGATAAACAGAAAACTTCAAACCTATTATGAATTGAAATCGAATTGGTATTTATTTTCAACTAATTTAGTAGATATATACTCAACGTATCATCTTTTTTTTCTATTTATTGTGGTATTGAAAACAAGATAATATTAATTTTATTTAAATGATATTAATGAATCACGAGATGACAGAAGGGTAACCTTTTTCTAAATGCAGAAAGATTATCGTCGCCAATATTGCAGGAACACCAAATTTTACACGAGAGACAAAAATTTAGCTTCTTTGGAGGATTAATTTATAAGATATTTTTACACAATTTCAAACATAAATGAGAATTGATTATTATAAACAAAACATCAATTTCTCCTTATTTAAAATATAAAGCTAAAAACAAACGTGATATTTTGTGTAGTACACATCTCAGAAAAGTAAAAAGTATTAATTCTTACCTGTTTCTAAATATTATAGTTTACAACTGGAACGTTTTTATATAATCGCGTGCGGGATTACACTGTTCTCGCGCTAGAAATGTGTCAACTTGCGTGATGTTGCAATAAATTAAAAATAGCACTTGGTATTATAGGAATGAATAAATCCTAATGGTTAGTTAATACAAAAATGTGCCAAAAAGATTGCAAACATTAAGAAAAAAATAACCTTCACTAAAGAGTCGGGTTACTTGATCCTGCAATATTGGCGACGTTGTACAGAAAAATCATCATGAGAACGAATCGTCGCCGACAATAAAGCAGTGGTTGGTTACATTTAAAAGATTTATTCCTTTAGAGCAGTGATTCTCAAATCTTTCATAACGCGGCCCGCTTCAATTAGATAACAATAATCCCCAAGAATTAAATACTTATAGACGTAAAAAAATAATTAAATTTAGCGAGAAAAAACAAAATATTCCAAATACAACAGTAAGCATAAAAATCACAAGCCCCAACAAGAGTCCTGCGGTATTCTAAGGTAGTCGGGACCCACCGTTTGGGAAGCTTTGCTTTAGAAAGACTGAACTTGGCTCTTTTTCAAGCCAATCGAATTTGTATGGCTTAGGGCCGTAAAGTGTCACCTATTAATATTATGTACAGATATTATACAGATTGGATACAGCAGTGCTTCCCAAACTTTTTCGTGCCTAAAAAAGTATGTTGATTTAAAAAAAACTTTATACACTTAGTTCTTTTGGAATAATATATAAAATTATTTCACGGAATTGCGATTTTTCTTTTTTTTAGCTTCCCCGTGTGATAACATTTTGTAACTAAAATATAAGCTTATAAAAATAAGAGTCTCCTAGTGATACAGTATGATGTTATACATAATGAACATGAAGAGCCGTGTAGAAAATACAATTTTCCAAACGCAGAAATAGTCGATATCTTATAAGAAAGACGGATAGTACGTCAATCCCGGCTGGGTTTTTACAAATCCAGATATGCAGGACTAAATGTTGAATGATTTAAACAGTTGGCTGACAGCCAAACTTCATGGCATACATCTGTGAAATTATCTCTACACATTGTGGAGATTTACATTTCTGGAGCGGACATAGTGGCAAAAAAGATGCATTTTATCAATGTGATATATTTTTGCAACTTGAAGTGATTCTTTTGATCTAAAAGGGAACAAATCACACATCTATTTTACCTGAAAAATATCAAAATATTTCAACATAAAAAATAACAAATACATAAATGATATTTTATATTCACAAAAAATACAAAATGAATTCTACGATGTAAAAGAAGAATAATAAAAATATGTAGGATTGCCATATTTAAAATTTAAATAATAGGTGCTACCACTATTTACGTTATTGACACTTCTTTGCAAAACGATTATGTCAGTGGTCATCAATAACCTAATTTATACCTGAGTATAAGCATCAATTGAAATCGATTTAACCCTTTGATGAGTGAGTTAGTTTTTTATGCACACACTTTTTAAGCACTACAATCTTTTATTGGTGTCACTTCAACTGATATCATAAAATCAATCGAATTGGATATGCCGATTTATAAATAATGCACTTCTATTTCTATATAATGAAAAAAATAAACTGAAAAGTTATTCAAAATTGGTAAGAATGTGTGTAACATTAATACATGCGGCAACTCCTATTATGAAATCAAAGAAACACTTGAGAATAAATTTGAACACATTTGAGTGATTTATGAGTCTTATGTATTTCTATGAATAGCAATATAAATAATCGTTCGTTTATTTAAAAAAACATAATAATTATCGAAAGAGTGTAAAGATTTTTTTTCAATAACGGAGAATTTTTTTTCTAGCTTGAAAATATATGATATGGTTGTAATGACTTCCGCGTATCATTGATAGATCTATCTAGTATGTATATTAAAAGAAATTTGAACATTTTATTTGAAAATAAAAGAATTCCTTTAAAATAAATGCGACAAGGCGCACGGACGCACATATGCGGCCATATTCCTCAAAGGGTTAATGATGTAGTATCAGGGCTTGAATTATAAGATAAGGATTCCAACGTTTACAAATTGTTACTAAAAGTAATTTTGTCTATCAACACTAAATGTATACATTGTTTTTAGCGGACAATATACATACAATACAATATACAGCTGGGTTAAATTATGTATTATATTAATATATGTAGTATATGCTAAGTTTTGTTTCTTTTTTTGTTGAATGTTAAAATGGCCTGAATAATTTGCAGAGCGTTGATGCCGTTTCTCGATGGACTCTTGTCTGGCAGTCACTGTAGCTTTTATTATGGGGTTTACGTATTTTTTGAAACACTCAAAGCCGTCGTATAAATCTTTTTTTCCAATTAGTAGATTTAAAATTGATATAGAATATATTTTTTTTGACTGTTTGTTTTTTAGTTATTTAATTGTTAGTTTGTGATTAGTCTACAACTTCTTTTCAGCGTTATAGTATAATATAATAATAATAATAAAAAAAACAAAAAGTACTAGAGAAATTTCCTTACTGAAAAATGCATTTTTTTTAATTACGACATTTATGAAATTTCAATTGCGTAATAATGGATGTGTATAGCGTATGAATATTAATCGTGTAGATCCCATGAGTTGCGCCGAGACAGTGTATCACCAAAATCCAATGCATACAAGTCAACGCAAATATGTTTGGTCTTTTTATGTCGAAAAGCGAGATCCGATATATGTTTAATCTGTTACTCGAAAAGCATACATTTGTTTGCTCGGTAAAATGCACATCAGGGCATTGAAGATGGCGGAAAAAAATGACCGAGCTTATAATTTAAATGTTGAAATGGCAATGCAGCGGTATCCAGAAATCGTAAAAGATTCAGCGTTGATCTTTACAGCACTGCCGCCAACCCAAAAATCCGTAAGGCGGTTATTTTTCGCTCTTAAAATCCTCAATTCTGATTTGAGATCTTGTTTTATTTTTATGCCTATAACATGCAAAATTTGGCTATTTGCAAAGGTAAAAAAACAACCAATAAAATTAAACATTTTTGTGTTGGAGTCGGAGTCGTGTTTTTTTAACGACTTCACAGCCCTGTATGAAACCCATCGTTACCAGATAGTGAATCCAACCTTTATAGTTACGGAGTGCTGTGTACGTAAATAGCCATGTTTGTATTTTTTTCAAGTACAGAATCCTTTTGCTGCATCTTGCTATTCAATGCCTTTTGGTTCTCCTTTTCTCGGCATTTGCAGCTTACATACGTTTGATAAAAGTGTATTACTTATATACATATTGATTGGAAAAAAACTTAGGGTTACGTCCTTTTTCTTTTCTACAGTCGATACAGTGAACCGTTTATGTGTTTTTATACTAACTCAAAACTTTTTGTCAGAGTGATTCTTCGGCTTACTTCCTGATTAGCTTAAGTATCACCAATAATTTATCGAGTCTTCTATAAGGGACAGAAATCCATCCACAGTGTTTGCATATAATTTAAATAATATACATATTTGGTGTAATACAATAATTGGTATCCAGCAAATTTTTCAACTCAGAAACATTTCCTTAAAAGTGTCATACACGTAATACACGTATAATGTGTGAATCCTTAGCGTGTTCATTTCATTATAAATAAACCATAGCAATGCCGTCGACATTTTCATTGTCAGTCCAAGGTGCTGTAATGTTAGTAATTGTGTTATTGTAAGAATGTTGCACGTAGACCTAATAAAAGTAAATAAATGAGATGATAAGTACATATTATTATGGTTGACAGAAGAACGAGCAAAAGCATTAGACAAAATAAACACAATTTAAATAAATAAATATATATGCATTGTTTATGTAGATACGCACCAAACATTTTATTGTGATGATATGCGATTTAATGTTGTATGGTTTTTTATTTAAAATAAAATTGTATCGTATCTAGCAATGGATACAAGTATTATCATAATTGCAGTATCCAACCAAGTATCATTAATTTGTCGCCAAGAATGGCAGTTCATAAGTAATATAACAAGACATCCAATTTGTTTTACGTAAATATATACATATCCTGGATTGTAGCATATGGATTCCCACAATATAAAAACTTTTCTTGACAACATTTTCACGAGAATTGGTTTTTAATAGCCAACTGTTTAACTAAATGGGGTACCTGGATTTTTTAAAATTTTGCTTGGCTAGATACATCAATCAACAGCAAAATGTTTCAAAAGATTGACAGATGCGTCTTTTCTAACTCTAATAATTTGACGATATTTTAAATTTCAAGGGTGCGTTCAATGTTTTAAAACTTGCTATTTATGTTATTGTGTATAAAATTAAAGCCAAGAACGAGTGATGTTTTTGTTATTATTGTTAGTGTTTTAATTAACTGTCATTGTTTTAGCAATATAATAATATCAGAGGCCGTTCACCACTTTGTGTTACTTTGTCATTCAGTAAAATATTATTGAGTAAATCTTAAGGTCCCTCGTGTATGTATTATAAATACAAGCCGAGTTTTTAAACCGGTGAATTTGAACAAGTAGGTAACCTGCATTCCACGAGCATGGTATCAATTAAGTCAGCGATAACAAGTCAGATTTAATTCGTTACATCTTTTATACTACTACGTATTATTATAATTATTTAGGCACTGCACTGGCTAACATAGAATACCTGCATTTATACTTTTCCATAATTCTAATTTACCATGTTGGTGACATTGCTTACACGGTCAGATGTTTTTTTATTATTTTTAATTTGAAAACTTGTATAGTAGAATACAAATAATATAGTGTCGGTACGATGTACAGGCGGATTGGTCGGTGAATCAATCCTCATAAGTGTACACATATTTTTATTCGATGTTATGTTTATATGTTATTACGCAAGATTATTATCGTGCACTTGAAGTTTGACACGAACGATTTTTCAAGTACGTGGGTACAAAACGCAATTTTGCGCAAACTTCCGACTGTTCGGAAAACGTCTCATCGGATGACAGCTGTTTCCAGTGGTCATAGTTCACGGGATTAATCAATTCAATATTATTTATTATAATCCTCAAACATGGATCCCGACGAGTGTTTAAAAGAATGGAACGATTTAGTGACGGATTACAAAAACCTAGAGGTATGTAAATATATATTTTAAAATTAATTATAATCGTTTACCGTAAAAGTTAGGTTATGGCTTCGTTTCACCTGCCAAGTAAATAATAAACCATTAAAGTCACTTGTGTATGATCAGAGCAGTCCTAAATTTGATACTCGACTGTTATAAAATATATTTTTAAAATCAATATATGGCGATTTACGTTTTGAAAAATTGACAATAATTTTTATTTGACACCTCACAGCCTAACCTGTAGTCTTCCAAAAAACCGCAATACTTGTAATAGTACTCTGCTTATTTTTGTTTTATTGAATGAAGTAATTGCATCCAATATATTCAATTGGATTTCAAATTGAATTAGATAGTTTATTAATCTTTTGACATTAAACTAGACGGAATTGACGTGTCTAAATTTCATTTTGAATACTGCAAGAATATTTGGGAAAATACATGTGATCTGACATACTTAATAGTTTTTTTACTTGATTATCTTTCGAGAAGTCAGTTTTTCTTGAATATAGAAACTCTTGAGAACTTAGAACTGCGGCAAGTCTTGTTTGAATGCTCCATCACACCTGGAAGATTATCTTTGCAGTGTTAAGATCTGTTATGTTTTTATAATCTTCACATATTGCTGTCCAAATGGAAAGCGTGTAGTTTTTTTTTTTTATTATAGTTACAATTGTTTGGCTATTCCATATGTTTAACAATCATCACTTGTGATTGTAATTGATGCACTAAGCAAGTGCTATATATGTAGCTGTCCTAATTACAGTGTTTTGCTTAACTTCTAAGATAAACATATGTCATTTTCGCTATGGCCATGAACCACATACTTGGAATCTATATCAATCCACTTAAGTGACATGGTTGCTTTAAAATTATCCACCATCTTTAAACTTGAGGCTGGTGCGAAGTGAAAGTAAACAATGCGGCTTGCAATGGCTGAATGAAGTGTAAAGATATTTTCTACTGTCACTAATTTACTCAATATGGCCCAAAGAAAGAAAAGTCCTTCTCTTATGATTTCATATTATTTTATTATATTCTAAACATATATTTTTATTGTAAAAGTGCATAGAATAACTGACAAAATGAATTACGATAGTATTTTTCTTAAAATTGTGCCAATATTATATACAAGAATACCTCACATAGTCCGGCTAGTTATTAAACTAATCGAGGAACTAACTGTACATACAAAAAATGAAGATTGGCTTGAAACAATTTTGTTTTTTAATAAATAAAACGAGGGTAATGCAATCATATGTATGTACATGTTTATGAAAAATAACTAAACAAAACAAAATTAGGGTTTTATATTTTAAATTCAAATCTTCTCGTTTAAAAATGCATTTTTCATAATTCATTTTTTATTGTGAAATAATTGATCCTTTTTTTGGTTGTTTCTTCCAATCCATTTCACTGTGGCAACGAATTGCATTGTATATCGTTCGGCCAATTGTAGGCTACGTTCGATATTAAGGTCAATATCCATTCAAACATGATAATAAAATTTTTCAACCATTCCAACAATTTTTGAAAGTTGTTCAGGCTTGTACAGATCCTTTAACCTATCAATTAATTGACAATATACTTTTGATAAAAATGGGAAATAAGTTCAAATCGGACTATAGTGAAACCAGGCTAATTGAAGCCGGACTATGCGAGGTATTCATGTAATATCTTCCTAAAGAAAGCAATATATTTATCATCTTACCGACAATGGGGTGAAATGCTTTCGGTCTAGAAGTGATTAAAAGCCCAGAAAACATAACCATTTATTATCAAATTTAATCTTCGGGTCTGTGAGAAGCCATTGAAACAGTGTTTTTCCCAACTAATTTGCACAATAATATATTAAGGCAGACTTTTCATCTTTCCATTTATTATATTCACATTAGTATAAAAATCATTATGAGTTCAAAATATCCATTGGTTGGAATGAAATTGGTCATACTGGTTATTGATGGATGGGCAATTTTTGAAAATATAATTTAGCTGAATTTACTAAGACTACAATTACTGTAAGACATAATCCTTAAGTTTTAACGATAAAATTTTGATAATTCTTAATAACACACATTACAATCTTTGAATATCTCTCTCCTTAACCTGTGGGGTCCTATGACCGTAGATGTACGGTTAGTACTTACCATGTCAAAAGGACTATGACCGTACATGTACGTTCCCGCTTTTTTCTGACAGTGTATTAAGTTTGCGTAAAAACGGGTACCGTGTCCACATCTAATACACTATTTATTATTATACATAGCATATACGGCCGCGCAGTTGATTCCCTTCCTAATATTTAGTAAATGTGTACCAAATGACACTAAAATATACAAAAAAAAAAAAAAAAAAATGCAATTTCTTAACAAAGCTCAGGCCTCCCCTGTAATACATCTATTTTTAATCCAGTACCATACAGTTTAATAGCAAGTACAGTAGAACCTAGATATAATGGACTAATGTGAGTGAAGAGTGTCCATTAAAGCCAGAAGACTGATGCAATATATAAAAAAATCGGTTTTCTGGGTGCATTTCTATATTAAAAAAATAGACGGTACAGTACAAGGCCAGGGAAGTTTCAAGAAAAGATTTGTTTGCACTTTTGAAGTATGCTATTCTTTCATCAATTATTTAAAATTACGAAAACATTACAAAATTTTCCAAGACCATAACTTCACCTGCATTTTCACTTTGAGTCATGATGTGATATACCTATGATCACCTTTCATCTACTATAAACATTTTCTCCAGCCACTTCTTTTCAGCATTATTCTGTATTATTTTACAGAAATCAGGAACTTCTTACCGCTCTAAATCTATGTGTATCTTGGCCGTCAAACAAATTCTTCCAACTATTTTCCAATGCTTGTACTTTCACCTATTCACAGATATTTTGCCCGTTGTATTGAGAAATTACTGTGCAGTAAAATTTTATTGGTTTTATTTTTATTTTTCCAGGTGGTAAACAGAGAGTATGTCGGCAAGCTTGAAGAGATTGGAGACCTTCAGGGTAAATGTCTCAAAGAAATCACTCATCAACGATATCGGATGTCAATTATTGGAAGTGCTTTGAAAAAGTGTGTATAGATTTGAACTTACAAGTATTGTATGTATATATCTTTCTGTGCTTAGGCGATGAACTCTCAAAAGTTGAGTAGCAAGACCTAATTTTCCTAAAAATCTATTTGTTTACCTTACATAGTAAAGATACTGCACATTTTACTATAGTGTGGATGACAATTTATTCGTTTCATCTTTATATAAGAGGGGTCTGATATCATAACTCATAATCTCCAATACTGTACCATACTGGAGATTATTAGTTTTGATACTCCTTATATATATTACCAAAAAGCGAGATATGTGGAACAATAAAATGAATTATAGTTGGGAAATTTTATGTTTGATTTAAAGGTCATGTAGCAAAAAAAAAAACTGATTCCAGAATAATAATTCCACACTGTTTCTCTTATCTCGTCTTGTTCCTATCTCGTAACTGCATACAAAATCACAAGATTATAGTGTATACAGGTTAAATTAATAGCCACCAGCCAATCGTTCTGAAATTAGTTTATTATGATATATTTCCGTATACTCAGATTATGTAGTTCCACATACTACTTACGTTCAGTCTTATATTGACACTCCCTGTGTATAAACGGTAATGTGGCACTAACACGATTATACGTCTTGCAATTTTGTTGTCTATGCACTCAGTTCTATGGGTAGACAAAATGGGAAAATTACCTATTTCACTGTTTTATCATGAAGTAAGATAGATGCAGCCGTTACTTTGCAATTGCGTTTTGAATCTTTGAGACAACACTCTCTTGTAAAATGTCACATTTGCAGATACAGGATTATATATAGGTAGTGTTGATATAGACAAAATACTATTTCCTATGAATTCTATATGATGTATAAAATAAGCATAAACATAATCGCAGACTCATTTAACAATCTTACTAACTTCAGAGTATTCAATAATTCAAATTCAGCCTTTTTTTGTACAATGTAAGCATCTGCAAGAGCAGCTGCCTGATCCAATGTGTTTTACATAACATATCTTAACCCATTGTATTGCAAAGTAATGCTTGATTTTTTGCTGCATAAGCTTAATTTATACATAATTATATAATCAGTTAATATCAAAAGATTTTTTTCAATCTTGATGAAAAATAAGAGTTCAAAGTATACATATAAAAAATCATACAGTAATTATAAGTGATAATATTTCAATTATATTCAGATATTTTTTTTAAAAACAATGCCTTAACATTTGAGAGGAGATATTTAATAAATATTTAGTGATGAAATTAAATTATATACAATCGATAAAAATATATTTTTCTATCCTATTTCTATGACTAAACAATATTTAATTCTGTTTTTATTTTAGATTAGCTAAAAGTGGTCTAAAGGCAACGAGTGATGAGAGAATAGAGAAATTAGAAAAGGATTTGATGAAGCGGAATGCGCAACTTCACGAAATTGAGCAAACATTACCGAAAAAGAACAGCGTTTATTTACGAATAATACTAGGCAACGTGAATGTTTCAATTTTGAATAAAAATGACAAGTAAGTGTGCAAATATATTATATTATACAATATTAATATTATAAAAAATATAAATAAACATGAACATATTTAAAATCTAATAGATTTTTTATAATACAGTGGAAGTTGTTTAACATAAAAATGCTTAATGCTTAAACGTATGCGGCAAACGAGAATCACAGTCCTCAGTCTGCCAATCGCCAATTGCGGGAGACTGTAATTACAGTTACTCAAAAATTTACCACTGTAGCGGGAGAGTGCGATCACAGTCCTGCTTATTATATTGCGATATTTATGGT
>JAGVSQ010013735.1:0-10953 GCA_022683975.1 Rhyacophila evoluta
TAACATACTAACAATAAATCCTATTGTAACTTACTATTTATAGTTTTAAATTAGTGAATTACATTACATATAAATACAGGAGAACACAAACTGCTCAATTTCCATCAAGCACCAACAGTCAAAAATATTAATTATTATTGTTGTGTTTATGTCGATCTGTGACCATTTGATCATAAAATACATTCAAATTTATTGATCCTAAAATAAATATGTTGTCTCCCCGGCAGCGTGGTTGGTAGCGTGCGCGCCTAGCGATCCCCTATCTTTCGGATTTTAAAAATCCGAAAACGCAGGACTGGAGCAATTGTCTGGCAAACAATTCTCGTGAAAAATAGCCTGTCAAGACCTATTCACATTGCGGATATCTATAAATTTGCTCTTTCGGAATGGATATCTTCACACTGTGTAGATCCATATCCTCCGTGTAGAGAGCGAACATGGTATTAAAAAATAATAATAATTTAATATTCAATACTTTGCATAAACATAATATATTTTGTATTTGTAAAAACTATAACATTTATGTATTATATATTTAGTTTGTAGTGCTAGTAGTAATTTAAAAATATCTCATATTATGTCTCATTCCAATACTGGCAGGAGTTGACGGCATAACTTAAGACAGTGGTTGGCAAACCCTTGAGCTAAAAGAGGTAAATATGAGTAACACATTGTTTAAAAATCGATAGCCAGATAAAATACTATACACACAATAATTTCAGAAATCATACATGAATCTTTTTTCCGAAAATGTATGATACATGAATATGTCGCAATCAATCGTGTTATATAGAAGTATAGTGTTATAAAGGTTCGGATTTTTGTATATATATCTGCATCATAAAGACTTATTTCGTTTCACTAGTAATAATCATCAGCCGATCGCTCAAACAATTATCGAGTATCCATCGTCGAATCTTTAGGCTTTTTAAAAACCCTGTATCTGTGGGATCCAAGCCTATAACCATCGGTATGGAAACTTATTATATATAAAATAATGTATCATACAAAATCAATTTACTCGCAGGGTCATTATAATTGTTGTATTTTCCATATATGTACCTTGAATCAATTTAGTCGTAAAAATTGATAATTTTCTTGTGAAATCTGTTGATTAAGCCATGACAAATTCTAAGCCCAAAGGCATGATTTTGAATTTCTGACCATCAATCCTTATAAGGCTTGAGTTTCCGATTATTTCCATTTCCGGTGATTCATCATATAAATTCTGATACTACACATTATTTTTTTATGACTAGTGGACACGAAATAGCCTACGCATTTCTAATATTCAATATATTTTGAATACAAAAAATTAGTATCGATAAGTTCATTATCTACACATTAAGACGAAAACAGATAAATATGGCTAATAAAATCATTCAACGTGTATTTTTATTAAGATTTTTTAAATTTTAAATGTATTACAGTAACAAATTTATGATTGTTCAGTTTATTTAATTATTTAACATGTTAATAACGACATATCACAAATTGAAGACATTTATTGTATAAGGACGCATACTAAAACTTTTCTTTAAATGATAACATATAATAAAAGTAACAAAAAAATATAAATTAAATCTATTAATAATAATCCCATTTTCGTTCCCAAAGTGGAGCATGTGGATCTACACAGTGTGAAGATATCCACTCCGATAGTGGATTATGTGGATCTCCGCAGTGTGAAGACATCTTGACAGATTATCTTTCACGAGAATCGTTTGTCAGACAATTGCTCAACCTAATGGACATCCAGTTTTGTATTTACAGATTTTAAAAAATCCGACAAATGGGGAATCAAACTCGCATTCCCCGGATTGCTAGGCGCGCACGCTGCCAATTACGCCAACCGGGGAGACAAATATTATATAATATTTAATAATAAAAAAATAAGTAAAAGATAAAAGAGAATAAAAGATGGCTGTTAGCAATCTTCAATACGAGCAAACTTTTAATGTTCCCATATTTATTAAATTTCAGTGTTTTGCTGTTTTTCCAATCCTTGCAATCCCAAACATTGAATATTCTACGAATTGAAAATTTAGTAGTTAAGTGGCGTTGCGTAGGGCCATTGAATGTATAGGTGACCGCATAAGCTATTTAATTGTGTGATGCCAAATTACCACAGCAGCTCCTACCAGTACTTACTAAGTTAAATCTACTGTTTATAAATATTTATTGATCGAATTACAGAGTAAAATTTCATTCGATTTTTTTTTGTTGAATTTTATACGACAATATAAGTAACAAATTATGAGCTGACGCCGTTACATTTATGGTACTTAATTGACATAAATGTCCTTCAAATAAGTATTCTGCCTTCTATGGTCACCATTATCAATTAATTAAAAGCTATTAAAATGAATCGTACAATGACAATAATACAAAAACCACTAACGCTTCTCCTGCCACGCTAATTCAAGTAATATCCACTTGTGTTAATTACTACGAACGGACATAATAATGCAGATCAAATAATATATGTGTACACATTTTTATGGTGCTCTTTAAAGAAATGTAAAAACTTTTATATTTACACTGCAAGAAAACTACAAAAATGAAAGAAATATATACTACTTGGATATAGCATACCAGAGTTAAAAAAAATCTTCTTTACCATAAGTAAATTAATGCTGTTGAAAAATAAAAATTTAATAAGAACCCTTGTCGTGACTTTAAATATTTAAAAATACAAAAAAAAAAAAATCTGGCGCCTATGCTTCATACTACCCACCACTGGATTATATTTTACTTCTCATTGCACAACACACGACATACCAACTATTACACGTCCCGCTTTGATTAGCGTGTAATAATGAGACAGTATGATAGACTTACCTCTGAGATACCGTCTTTTATTGCATTTCGATATATTATAAGACCCTGTAGGCGTTCGAAATATGTTTTACAATAAAATAATGTGTACTCGAGAAATATTTTCAATAAAAAATCTCCCCGAAAGGGTATTGCACAAGACAGGTGTGGTAAACAATCGGTCAGTGAAATAATAAAAAAATGTCATTAATTAAAATACTCCATTATATTACATTATACATCGCTCGTATAATTCAATAACCAGAAAATTCCAATGCTTGCACTTTTATGGCCTTACAAATATTTTTCCGTTATACACGAAGCCCGTTATATCGAGGTTTTATTGCATTGTTTTAGTAATTTATTATTTAAACCCCCCCCCCCCTCCCGTCGTTAGTGAGACTATAAAAGGATAAGTGTAACAAAATATTATGAATGTTTACATAAGAATCTTTTAATGTAATTGGTTTTCACGGATATCGGTTATCAACCAACACTCATATTTTTTCGGAAAACTATACAGTGAAGATAAATAAAACACACTGATTGTTAAATCTGTAAACCAGCTATGGTCGAAAAATTTTTTGATGCCATTCTATTCAGGTTTAATTTTTCTATTGCACACAGAACGAACAAAAATGAAATGCGTAAAATCACCCACACTGGCCACCTAACTCCATACATTCACCAAAGTATTTTGTTGCTCCTTAACATTTTACACAGGTGGAGTTGCAGATTAAGTCATCGATATGTTATGAATAAAACTCTATACGCAAATACTAATAATGGGTTTATATGTTTCAATTATTAGATTACAAGGGAAAATATGAAGCATCAGAAAATCATAAAAACAATGGCACAGCTCCAATGGGTTGATATAGAAGTCTGCACCTTAGATAATTCAAAATCTTTTTGTAGTTCTGGGATATGAACGTAATACTTTCGGCGATGATTTTCTTACGTTTTTTAATTCAGCTACCGAAACGACTGTTACTGTAAAACGAATGTTAATTTTAAAAGATTAAATAAAACACTAATGGTCATTTTAGGAGGCAACAAATTTAAAAACAAATTAATGAAATATAATTCTGGCAGTTATTAAATTTCGAGTAAAGTATAATTATATAAATCGTAACTATACCAATAAAGTAGTTAATGAGGTGTAATTATTAATCTAGCTATAAATCAGATATATGAGAGCTACGTGATTTATTTGTTATACACATATTATTATCGACCCACGGTTGGTTATACCTGTTTTATTTAGGAGGGACGGCATGGCTTTGAGTCATTGATCATTGTGTTTTTTTTTTTTTTTGTTATTACTCCTCGGCCAAATAGCGCAATACTTACACGAAATATTGTGTGATTTCTTTTTCATATTACTATCTATACTATACAACAGAAAATACGTGCGTTCCGTCTGTCACGCTGATTTCTCCTAAACGTTAGACAGTAATGACGTGAAAATTTCTGATGTTATTTTTGTTGCTAGTTCTAATTCAACCGTTTTAATTTTAACTTTCAACATCATCACTGATAAACAAAATACCAAATAAGATACAGCCAAGTATGTATGTATTCAAATACATTTGGAATAACGGGATGAATAAAACTAATTTGAATTAAGAATAAATTAAAATTTATCTGGTAACATTTATAAATTATATAAAATATACATGTTTCATATTGTAAACAGCTGTAATTAAATATACAATTATACTTATAAGTAACAAACTTTTTTATCATACCATGTTCGCATATGAATCTAAGCACAGTGAAGATATCCATTCCGATAGAGCAGTATATGGATCTCCGTAATTTAAAGACGTCTTGACAGATTATTTTTTACAAGAATTGTTTGTCAGACAATTACTCAACCCAATAGGCATCCAATCCTGTATTTCCGATTTTGTTCAGATAGATCGGGAATCGAATCCACATATAACTGCGCAACCGAGGAGACAACAAACTTACTAAGATCATTTAATTTATATAATTTAATTAATCAGTTTCTACATCAATTTTACTATCCAGTAAGATATTACAACGTGTGGACGCGTCTTTAAGCGGCATGGTTACGGACCATTGCGTGGGAGTGTTCAGATACCTCGTCTTCTCCAGCACCGTCTCGTCTGGTAGGAGTCTGACCCAGTTCGAGTTACAACCAAATACTAAGCCAAACCCACTACTATTCGTGATTGTAATGATATGTAAATAAACACGGCTGTGTTAATTGTTATGCACGCAGTAATTATCGTGTGGTGCCAGTAACGGATTTTCAAATTGTCTGACGTATTGGTTACTCAATTTCGTCGTAGGCGTAAAAATGTACTTTCATACTCACTTGACGGGGACAATTAAGATAGGTCCATAATAAACTACGTCTATTAAAAAATGGCAACTATTTTAACATCAAAATTATTTGTAACTCTTTATTTATCGTTACTTATGGCAGTGGGTCCATTTCCAATCTTTATGTCTGCAAACAATGTACAAATATAACGACCAACTGAAACTGAAGTTAAATGAAATTTTTTACCATATTCTGAAATCGGAGCGTTGGATCTTAACAGTATGAAAAAGACAACTGCGAAATTGTATTACATGGATCTCCGCGTCGGGCATATTTTTTTTTCATAATATTTGACAGTCAGCTCAACCTGTTGTTCATCCAGTCCTACATCTTAGGCCATCAGCAGTAGTCGTTGTGTTGTCTATACAGATATTCTCACATCGACCGCAAACTGCAGAAAGTGTACAGTGTACTTTATATTGTACCATTGCAATATTAAATTAAAACGCAAAATAAGTTGTATTTTCTGTTTTCACGCGCGTATTGTTGAAGACGAGGATATACACTGTGGCTTGCACATCGGTTTCTATACAGGTATTCTCAAAAGGACCGCAAACTGCGAAACGTTCAAAAGTCTACTAACTTAATTTTATAATGTAGGGAAGTGAACAATTAAACTAATAATAAAGACAATACGCCTAAAATAAATTTAAAAAATATATGTTTCATATTAGTAAAATAAATGTCAAGGATGGATTGACATGAACAAGATAAAAATCGACTTGTTTTATCAATGCAGTTTATCTATAGATAATTATAAAAGGTTGGCTATGATAAAATCAGAGCTTATAAGCTACAGTATATTCAATAACTGAGTAACCAAACTTTTTTTTAAGTCAGCACTAATATAATATGGCAGCAAATTGTTGATAATAAAGAAATTATATTATCGATATATTTTATATTTTTGCATTGTTTCAAAAATGCTTACGAAGTTGACTGACATATTATATTGATTATGTATTGTCGAAAGCTATATTGGTTGTAACACCATTATCAATTATATTTCGTAAAAGAGAAAAAGCTTTTCAATAATATTGTGGGTAATTATGCCGTTTTTCAAGGAGTTGGCGCACACCCCTCGTGT
Organism: Rhyacophila evoluta; assembly: GCA_022683975.1. Classification (NCBI taxonomy): domain Eukaryota; kingdom Metazoa; phylum Arthropoda; class Insecta; order Trichoptera; family Rhyacophilidae; genus Rhyacophila; species Rhyacophila evoluta. The sequence goes on from JAGVSQ010013735.1 coordinate 6,261, forward strand.
CAACGGAGAGAGTGTTTGATTCCCATACTAGTAGGATATTTCAAAATCCGAATATCCAGTACTGGATGCCCGTCGGGTTGAGCAGTTGTCTGACAACCAATCCTCGTTGATAATGGCCTATCAATACATGTATTATATAAACTCTACTTTAGGAACGGACATGGTATATACTCTTTCTTGTATTCTATCTTTTAAATTCTCCGTATACATTTAATGTATGCATGTATAAATTATATTACTTGTTATCTTTCATTAATGTTCTTCTTATAAGTTTTGCAAAATATTGTAACAAATTTATTCTTTTCATTGTAAACGCTTTAAATTAATCACAAATATGGAGTTTAACCCTTGGAGGAATATGGACGTATACGTACGTCCACGTGACTTGTCACCTTATTTTCAAAGTGATTATTTTATTTTTTAATACAATGTTATTATTTATTTTACTATGAATACTTTATAGATTTATCGATGATATTTGAAAATCATTACAATCATATCATTTATATTAGACTAGAAAAAAATACGTAAACATTACGAAAAAAATGAGTTGACTTGCATTGAAAAAATACTTTACGCTCTTTCGATAATTATGAAGTTTTGTAAAGAAACAAAAGATTATTTATATTTATATTCACAAAAACACAAAAAATGTCACATACATCAGTCATCTACGTTCAAATTTGATTTCAAGTGCTCCTTTGATTCCGAAATGGGAGCGGCCACATGTGATAATATCACACACACACACACAATTTTCAATAACTTTTCAGTTTATTTTGTTCCTTGTTTGGAAATAAAATAGCATTTTTTACAAATCGGCATATCCAGTTTGATTGAGTTTATGATATTAGTTGAATTGATAGCGGTGAAAGATTTTAGTGTTAAAAACGTGTATGTGTTAAAATTAACTTTTAAATGAAAGAATTAATTATGACATCTATTATATAACAAAAATTAACATCCAAGTTTACGTATAATATGCAGTCAAATATTTTTGTAAAGTGTTTAACTTTTTCTAGTCCATCTACAATATATTCATATGTTCATTGGATATTATAATATGATTCGAATATGGTTATACCTTGATCAAGCGAGATTTTTGGATTTTTATACCGTGTTAAAGTAGAAGAATCGGTTATTTTTTATGGAAGGTATTATTTTAAAACCGTGCAAGAAGAAAATTTATATAATAAAATGACAGCGGTGAAAGATGTTAGTGTTTAAAACGTGTGTGCATAAAATATCAACTCACTGACGAAATGGTCAATACCTATTTGGCACATTATAAATAAATACACGAGTATACGTACTGTTTACAGTGGATCCTCCTGATTTGTTACAAAAAAATATAAAACTTTGAAATGTTCAAGGCATTTTATTTCTGTAGGATAGACACACTTGACTTTTATATTTCAAAATGCTAAGTGGTTCCACTTTGAATTGTTCCCTCTAACGTTCGCGTCTTGCATTTTTAACCTTTACGGTCGAAAACGAAATCAAGTTTTGCTTTTTTCACTTCTCATTCAGAACAAACAATGCATCTAAATTTAAATCGTGTTTTGTATAAACATTTTTTTTATTGCGTTTGACTTTGATAAAGCACTTCATTTTTGCTGAAGACGGAATACAAATGGCATTATCAGGGCCGCCTTTAGTCTATTTCACAGTTCAGCCAAAATAAGATAAAATTGCCAACTCAAATGTTTTAATCCAAAATCACTCTAAACAATTTTTTGTATGATACATATCCTAAAATACTAGCAATAAATCCCACAATTTATGATTTATAATAATAAAAACAATTGTATTAAAATTTACAAGACATTTCAAAATAAAAAAACTATAGTATTTCAAAACGAACAAAAGACACGGGCTACAATTTCTTTCTTTTTTTATATACCATGGTCGCTCCCAAAGTGGGGCATATGGATCCGCACAGTATGAAGAAATTCATTCCGAAAGTGGAGTATATGGATCTCCGGTAATGTGAAGACGTCTTGACAGGTTATTTTTCACGAGAATCGTTTGTCAGACAATTACTCAACCCAATGAGCATCCAAGTCCTGCATTTTCAGATTTTTTAAATCGGACCAGACGGGAAATCGACCCGCATTCCCCGAATTGCTAGGCGCGCACGCTATCAACTGCGCTAACCGGGGATATTAATAATAATATCTTAAATATGTAAAACAGCTCAAAAAAAATTACCGTCAATTATTTTTCTAATATTATAATACAGATATTTTATATTTATTCTACTTTAAGAAGTCAAGCCGCTCGTTCTTCAATTTAAAATGTTCGATAGTAACCAGTTCCCTTCAAAAGAAATAATATAATTCACCAAATTCAACTAAATTCTGGGCTATATTTTTCTATTGTGGTTAGTGCCTTTTGCCTTAACAGAGTTGATAGTATAACTTTAATCATATCAATATGTGTATTGTTTTAATACCATTGCATTCCTGCAGTATGAGGAATCGCCCATCATAGATTCTGAACCAGAATCGCGTGCAATTCCTGCATCCCCTGCCACCGCATCCTATAGCGTGCGCATTTGCTCAGGAGTTGGAGTAAATCATTCGGGCTGCATGGGTGGAATGGACTTGGAAGAGGTGGAGATAGTCGTCGGTGGAAAAGAAGGTGACGTAGCGGCGATACAGGATAAGTGGCGGGAGATATTGTCACTGCAGCCCGAAGGGGATTATAAGGATGTCGATATATAGGTAAGTAGTTAAAATATGTAATATATTATTTAAAGTTATTTAGTAAGATGTTTATATAATGATAAATTAATTTTCAAATGCTACAATAAATACAATTATGTTTATAAGACTTTGAAATCATCACAAAAAAATAATATATTAATGTTACTGATATACGGATGAGTTTAAAAGAATGTCCGTAGATGAAATAATGATCTCTTCTGTTTTACCGTTTGCAAGCCTTGTAGACAATCGCTGGATGAGTGGCCTCTTAAGACATCGGATAGCGACTTCTACAGCTCGGCACTTGGTCCACATCGAGGACTTAGCAGTACTAGACGAGGGTTAAATATTCGCTGGATAATAGACAATTTGCATTTCTTGACGAAAGGACTGGAAATATCATAGACGAGCACGACGGCAGGTTACAAAATTGCCAGATGTGAAATTAAATATTGCATTGAACATTTCTTGTTGCGTTCAATTTTATTTTTTTCAGCCCTAACTTTTGGCAAAATTAGATTATTAATAATTATACTATGTTTTATAATAAAAGCAATACACTTTTTTCTTGGCCGATTTCATTTACAGGAAAACAATTTCAACTTTTATGGTATAAATAAATTATTACGATTAAAAATTTACCTTATTATAATTTACTACCGTTTTCATCCAAAAACACGCATTTTCAACAAAATTAAAACAAATAAATTACATTATTTTTACAGCGATAATTATTATTTTTTATCTTTGTTATTTTATCTTTATCTTTCAAATTTAATAAGAACATAGATCAATCCGACTCTGATATAAGATACGTGTCTCCATATGTATACGGATAATAATTATTCGGGAAAGTGAGCCAATCGTCGACAACATTTGGCTTAGTAAACGCACTCGACGAATTATATAACATTTCAAATACCTCATAGTAAAAAGTGTATGTTCATCGCTATTAGCAAAGTCGTCTTGGTCGAGTTAGTAAACGAGCCCACAACAGATCTGGTGGTTGTTAGTTCCAATCCTGCTACAGCATATGTATTTTTTTATACGACTACTTAGGGTTAAGCGATTGGCTTCCAATCAATCCAGGTGATAAACAAATCTATTCTCAAATCATTGTTTAACTAGTGTCTGTAAGTTCTGTAACTAAAAAGCAAACGGATGCAAGTACACAAAGTGAAATATTCGAAACAGCTTGTGAATCAAAAACAAGTAAGAAAAAAAACTAAATTTATACTCGTTACGCCTTCCGAGTCCTCACGGCTCTGTTTTTACATCCAAATGCAATTCAATAAATGTATTTTTTAATCGTTTATGATACGACTTCAATATTTTCGTTAATGATAAACATGATCATTAAATGCAAATTGTCATTGTCAAGTATTTTTTTTTCAATCTTGTGACTTGCAACGAAAGCGTTTCGAAAGCATCGCTTAGTTTTCAAATAGCCGATATACATATTGTAACATTTCTTTCAATTTGCGAGTATTTATGCAACTGCATGTTTGAGTACCGTCCTTCAACAAATAACCGATTATGCGTGAATTCAATGTGTCTGATTTATCAAAATAAGCCCGCGAAGTAGTCGGCTTGAGTACCGAACAGTTGTCGAAATACAAAAACATAATTGACATCGCGCACTTTCTCAACTTACGTTTGCGTCATTATTTTTTCCTATTCGGCTGCGTACTATAGGAGTAATCCGTATTCCGTTTTTACTGAAAGCCACTTATCTACGGACAAATTAAATTTAATGGCAACAAATTACTGTATCTTTCACTTTGAGTAACAGTTTTTTCGTTCTTTGTAATCTTTTTCATACATTCGACGTTTATGTCGTAGTAATGTGTGTTGTCAAAATAAAATGACAGTACGGCTGACATGCGAATGTAACAATGATATTTGTAACACTCCTCTTTCTTTTTCTTCCACATCCACTCCCTAAGTGGAGCATATGGACACCACGTGCCGCCTCCAAGAATCCC
>JAGVSQ010013736.1:0-10952 GCA_022683975.1 Rhyacophila evoluta
TGTCAGACAATTACTCAACCTAATAGGCAACCAGTCCTGCATTTTTGGATTTTTGTATTCTTGGAAATTAAATCTGTCAACATATCTTTTTGCATTGTGTGAAGATATAATCCACTTTTGGAGCGGATAACGTATCAATATGTTGTATTTACGTAACGGACATGGTTAAAAGAAAAGCCGGATTTTCAAAACAGCTAAATAATTGTCTGATAAAAATTATTATTAATATTTAATATTATTTAATTAAGAACACAAATTTACTTTAAAATATCTTATTTTGATAGTCGAATTCTTTACAATGTTATTTTTGCAAAAAAATCATGTAAACATTTTAGCAGTATACCGTTTATATAAAATATACGTTATAAATTAGCGTGATTAATTTTCAGAATATTATACTCGAAAACACTTTGTACGTTTAAATAGAAAGATTACAAGACTTTAATAACAAAGGATGCCTGTTATTAAAGAAGCTAATGTTAATCTTTAGCAAATATTGGTTGTTATCTTTGCACAACCTCCATAAATAATGCTCCTGCTAGACTATAAATATGACATCCTGAGAGCATAGCCATTGTATTCTGCCACACGTGTATCGCGTTTATTGTTTTCCATTTATTGTTGCTATGAGTACTGTAAACACGTACCAGTTTTCATGAAAGTGGATCCATACATACTACTTTTATCATGATTTTGGATATTATTTCATATTATTTGATTCTAAATTCTAAATTGATCTTTACAAATAAAATAATAGACATAGTTTTAAAACAAATTAAAAACAACACGTATAAACATAAATGTATGAAAATAAATGAAGAGATCATTACGCTCGCACTATAACGCCGATTTTTTTAAGTAAAGGAATTTCGCCGTTGAAGCTACAAGTCGGATGGCCCAGTGAGTAGCTCTTTAAGTAAACTCCGCACACATTCTTGGACATTCCCACATAATGTGTGAAGCTAATGGCTAAACAAAGCACGTGAAATAAACTTTCAAAATAAATCTCACAACTCATTTTTGAAGCACGCCAAGTACAATATGATAAGTGTTGTATTGGTATCCAAATTCTTTGCTTGGTGTACATGATAAAAATAGATTATTTATTGTGATAACTTTCTTAGCTAAAAAAATAATAAATGGTAATACGGAAAATACCCATAGCAGAAAACAACTGGGTTTTCATAATATATATTTAAATATACGTTAAAGTAGCAAAACTGATTTATCTGTTATTATTTATTTAAAAGCTCTCTGTCTACTGATTCAACTCAAAAATATCTACAGAGTAATATACTTTTTGTAACATTAGACAGTACAAAGCGTAGTATGAACGAGAAAGTACAGTGTGTGTAAATAGAATAAGAGAGGATTAAGGTACACGTTAGAATATTGTATTTCTACAAAGCGAACTCACGCAAATGTTTACCTGGTTGGTTTGTAGAGATTTTGATTTGGGTGTTTTGTTTTATTCCTGTTATACACGGGTTAATTTGAATGTTTTGCGCAGAATCAACAAATGTAGCCTGATAAAGCTTTTAAGCACTAATTTATTTTATGATAATATATATGAGCTTTATATTATATTTATATATGAACATATAAAAGAAGCAATATATATCCCAAGCAATTTTTTTAAAGAACAACATAAAATCAATCGGTAAGATCTACGACTAGATAATTATTGTTGGAGATTATTACCAGCTCAACAAGCTTTTTTTTCGCATATTTAAGCTTACTATTAATCTATTTTATTAAGTCATCACATGGTATCTCCAGATATATTTATCCTTCATAAGCTACCTATGATAATGTCCTTTAAATATGTTGAATGCATTCTGTCTTGATATTAGAAGACGAACAGGTTGTATGATTATGCTTTGCACCTGATCCCGAACTTTATCCTCATTTTCAATGTAAAATAATGGTATCTTGTTCTTTTTTCTAATTTTTAAGCTTTTCATTGAGTAGAAAAACTCTTTTTACTTTTCAATTTTTGAAATAATCATCTGTTTATGTTATAGATTTTTGCTTTCAGTAAAAATATTTTTAATATCACATTTATTTTGTTATTTAAATAAAAATCACTATAAACGTAATACGTATCATGTTTCACGTGGCTACTGAGTTGATTCGCCGAGTTGCAAAAAGTACTATGGATTCACTAAAACAGTAAAAGCAACGTTTAGCGTTCGAAATTTTTTTTTTTTTTCGTTGTTACTGTTACTATCAATTTGTTTGGTTCTTTATTTTTTACTAACTGTACCCAGCCACGCATTGCTGTGGCTCAGTCTTGTTAATAATAATGGTACTAGTTTTAATAAAAACATGTTTTTACCCATCACAAGTGTACCATCTATATGAGGTTTTATATGTACATAAAAACACGTGAATATGTAAATACAATGTTGCGTCAAAATTTAAAAATAATCGGTGAAGAACTTTCGGAGATTTAAGATTTTGAACAAACGAACATTTACATTTTTATTTATATAGATATATGTTTTGTATTGTCACGATTGATTAATATTTTAGTTTTTGTATTTTATAATTTTAATCATTTTTATACAAAAAATGTTTTCAATGGGCTAAATAATTATGAATAAAAAATATGTAAATGAAAATTGATGATATTTGTAATACTTTCATTGTTTTTACAGCAGTTTTTTTTAATTTAATTTTTACGACTTATACGTGTTCTTAGATTATTCATCTTTCTATAATTTAAATTTAACGTTCACTTATGATAGCAAAAGATTCAACTCTATTTTTTTGTAAAATGCTGAAAGATTAAAAATTGTAACTCATATTATAACATCCTTTATAAGTATTTACTGTGGGTAACTTTTAAAAGGATTCAATGTTTATCAAGTACTTGAATTCGGCAGTTAGTAACCTTGGCTGAAAATTAAACTCAGCACGTCCTAAACAATATTTTGCTGTCCTAGAAACATTGGCTGACCTTTATCATTATTTATAGCTAATTTAAATTGGGCAACTAATCCTACCTGTCCAAGGGCTTTAAACCTAAATCGACAAACGCATTAAACAGTTCGATATGCAATTGACCATTTGTATGCGACGGGATATAATATGTATACAAACAGTGGTAGGGCATAATTTTTGTATTTGTGTTTTAAATATAAATAAAACCTTAAACTTTAATTTACTATCAAACTTTAATCAATCGCACGCTATAGAGGTGGCTTAAAGTCGAGGGGTTTATTTCTTTCGCATATTTAAATATTATTTTACTTGGTTAAAAAAAAAGGTATGAGTACATCTAGAAATCTATCGACGGGTTAATTTGCAAACTAGATAACCGAATCTGATACCATTTTATTCATCTTAATTTTTTTCACCACACACAAAATGAAAAATTTTAAATACGTAAAATTATTCGCTCACGACAGCTTACTCCACACAGTAACATACACTTTCACCAAAGTTTTTTGTTGCTCCTGGAAGTTGTATACACACGGAGTTGACTTCCAGCTTAAACCATCGATGTAACAAAAATATTAGTATTTTAATCATTATAAAAGTGTGTATTATCATAAACTTATTTAGTCTGCAATTTCAGTAAATACATTTTATTAGTAAAAAAGTAACGTACTGTTGCTCAATCAAAAATTGGCAGACACTTATACATTAAATATTATAATATATGTAAATGTCTTATATTACATATAAACTATTAAAATGCTTAATATTCAACTAAGGCTACATTATCTTGGTTCTAAAGCTATATTAAAATGTACATTTCGTTACAATATAGAATCCAAATCTCAATATCATAAATGCTACACTTACTGAGATTAACTATTGTGCAGTAGCTTAATAGCCTTATTATTTAACTGAGACCAAAATCCTTCACATAAGTGTACAGCTATGTATAACCATAACACAAACTTTTTTATTCAATATTGATTTATATTTTAATTAAACTAGAGTTAAATTGTTTAAGACTCTTGTGCAGTTTTCTATTAAACTCACTTATTTCAACGTTAAAACAAAAAGGTTTTTATTTTGAAATGAAATTTATTCAAAGGTTTCGAATAGTTATTAATATCTTGTACTATTAACTTTTAACGACAATATGATATTATGAATTAAAAATTTTAGTGAAATATAGAATAAACTTTATTCAGATGGATATCATTAGAAATAATTTCACACCTTACTAAGAAAAATATTACATCAGACATTATCCTCTCGTTGTATAAGCAGATGCATCCGCCACTGAAACTATTGCTGCCCAGGCCAGTGCTGGATTAAGGTCCGCGAGAAAGCTCTTAGGCCAATCGATTGGAAAGGGCCCATAGATAAACACGAAACAGATGAATGGCCCATCCCTTCTTTATCCTTTATCTAGAAGGTTGCCAACCTTTTGTTTGTAAGATGGTCGTTTTTCAAAATTTATTCGATACCCGAAAAAGGCGAGCATTATCTTTGTTTTCCTAGGTGACCCAGCTTCTTATGGCGAATTTAAGTAACTCCATAAATATAATATTCTTTCTAACAATATATAAATTTAAACGAAGAGGTGTTCTAAAGTATCGTTCTATTTAATAGTGAAAAAACAATGTTCATTACTGTTTTCAACGAAGACACATGTATCTTTACAATTCATAGCGATGGAACTACAACAGAGTATAACAATTGTCTGACAACAAATTCCAGTGAAAAATAATCTGCCAAGACATGTCTTTACTTTACAAAAATCTGCTTTTTTCACACTGTATATTCATATGCTCCACGTAGAAAGCACAAAATACTGACAAGATAATCTTGTTAAAAAGTCACACATTTTGTCTAATTTTTCATTAATTTATACGTATGAAAGTAAAATTACAATTCTAAATTATTTAAAACTGGTAAATTTCCATATGTAAGATCACTGTAAGCGACCTGGGTTTCGCTTTTCGGCATCTTCAGGCTACATTATATGTTCGCTCACTGCCCACATATAATGTAGCCTGAAAATGCCAAAAGGCGAGACCCGGGTCGCTAGCAGTGATCTCACGTATGGAAGTTTACCAGTTTTACATAATTTAGAATTTAAAATGAATTTTCATCAAGCACCATCAGTCGAAAATATTAAATAAAATTACAATACAATTTTTCATTCAATTTAAGCTGATGCAGTATTTTATTAAAATATTTTGAGGGCTTAAAAACGGATCACTTATACAAAAATATCAACGAAGCATCACACAAAATCTTTATTATCATACTTCATGTCTGTATTAAACATATCCATATTGTGGAGATCTATAAAGTATAATTTTGCAACCATTCCAAGGTAACCAATGTTTTTCAATTTCAAGCAATTCAATATGACTAAGTATATTTATGAGAATACTACAAAATTGATTATAAATTTCTAATTTCAGTAACGATTAATTAATTTATTGTTGCTGATCTCTTCCAATCCCTAATAGTTTCTCTTTTGCACGGACGGTTGTTTTGTTTTAGAGACCGAAAACGGAATTAAAATAAGTTACTTCAGTTCAACTCGAAAGTTATCTAAGAATGCCTTTGAGTTTTATCAGATTTACAATAAGTATTCCTTTGAAAGTTTTTGCGATACAATTAGCTAGTTGTAAACTAAATTAATTTGATTAAAACGGAAATGGTGTTAAGGAAAAATTAATTAAAACTTTATAAAATTAAATAGATTTACTTGTATTTAAAAATTACTTCAAACTTTGTCTCATTTAAAATAATACATACAAAATTTATTTCTGCTTACATTGTTTTTGTATTCTTACGCGTTAACTATTTGGTGTTATACAATTTAAACAGTGTACTTCATACAAGCATTAAACATGTTTATTTAATGGAATACAATTAGAAAACACTAAGAATCCTATATCAGCTAAAGTATTTATAGATATTTAATAATCAATCATCCAAAAACTGATGGATAATAATATCTTACGAAATAATTCTGCCACATTGTGAACGTTGCTGAGACCAATATATTAGATCCATTTACGCGACAAACATCTACACGCCATATGGTCTAGTTTTAAAATCATATTTCAGAAAATTTACTCCAACTAAAACGAATTAAATGTATAAATGATTGTTAAACAGCTTAATATAATTAAACTTATTTGATAGACAGTGTAAATCACTAATAATAATATGTAATTATCGTTAATACATAACACCTTAACCGTAGTGAACGTTTTCTGAATTTTGCATGGTGGTCGGTAAAATTTGCCAGAAACCATCTCTCGTTTACGTTTGCGATTAAACTAAATCGCAACTCAGTTATTCTCATAGAAATGAAACGTATGAAGTAAGACTCATGTATGAGTCCACGGCCATTAAGCTGCTAAGTTAATTTGTACAATAAATGACTGCTAAAAGGAAAATAATAATTTTCACAGTTGAACCATAAAACACACCAACATAAATGACAGTAATATCATTATAAAGTTAAATAATTATGCCATAAAAATTAACAGCTTTAAATTCCATATGATAATGTTTGCGTGGAAAAGTTGATTACACAAAAAACGCAATAGTCTAAGAAGGAAGATTACATGAAAAACTGAAAGGATTTGAGAAGAAAAAAAGTTCCTTGGTTAAAGTATTGCTTCAGTAAGTAAAGGATATATTTTAATTCGTAGTGTATAATTAGTAATTTGACATAAAAATGCTATATTCAGACATATGGCAGATAAATAATAAGAAGTATGATAGTAATTGAAAATTACTTTTCAAAACGCATCTTAAATTCATAATTATTGGAAAATCAAGTATTAATGATGACAATTTTCAATAAAAACACATATTCGAGACACCACATCATTATGTTTTAGCAAAATATTGTTATATTTTGGATATTTCGAAATATGTCACAATACAGAAAACGGGATGTTTCTATTTTTATTGTGAGTAATTATTGTGAAATAAATATAAACCTGGTTTTTTCAGTGACAGGCTGACAAGTCAAAACATGGAGATTTTATTAATATTTCAATATGCATTTGTGTCATTTAAATATATTATAAAGTGTCAAACGACTGATGTGGTAACGCAAAATGTAATCTGGTTCCTTTTTTAAATTTTATTTGACAGTGCAAAGTAAATTTGAAATTTTCATATGTTACGCTTTTTGTGTTCGCATTTGACGATTCTGACACGTCTAGATTTGTGTTCATATGGTAACAGCGTGTTCAGTTATGAGCAACCATTTAATTTAATAATATGTTATCATTTTAAAATATTTTTAGTTTCTTTTTTACTATCGGCGATACTATTAAATTTTAAAATAATAACATCGAAATTATATATTAAAAGTCACTATTATTCATTGTTTGGGAGAAACTCTTGTGACAGACAATTATGTGCAAGTATTTTCCGTTCTAAACTGCAGATATTTTTTTTTATACACCATGTTTGCTCCTAAAGCGGCGCATATGGATCTAAACAGCGTGAAGATATCCATCCCAAAAGTGGAGTATATGGATCTCCGCAATGTGAAGACGTCTAGACAGATTGTTATTTACGAGAATTTTTGTCAAAAAATTGCTCAATCGAATTACCTTACTAAAATTTAAATAAAATCATCGTGAAAACTATCGATAATTTAGATCGTTTGCGTAATGCAAAAAACAGTCATAATTTTTAAATGTTTTAGGTAAAATTTATTATTAATCTGATTTGTATCTAAACAGTATGAGATAAGAAATAACTAAAATAAAAATTAATTTGAAAAGTATACCATGTTAGTTTTTTGCAGATAGATATGTTGGTAGAACTATTTATTATAATTTTTTTTATACCATGTTCGGTACATAGTGTGAAGAAATGAAGACATCTTGACAGATTATCTTTCACGAAAATTGTTTGTCAGATAATTTTTTAACCCAGCGCGCATCCCTTCTTGCATTTTTAGATTTTGAAAATCCAACGGATATGGAATCGAACCCGCATTTCCCGGATCGCTAGGCGCGCACGCTACCAACTTTGCTAACCGAGAAGATTTTATTTTTATTAGTATAATATTGCTTTAATAAAAGTGTCAAAAACAAAATATCCACATATTATATATGGCTGATAAGTTATAGAATAATCTTTCCTCACACAGCTGCCGGCTTTTTTTAAATCCAAAGGTTCAAAATTGAATGTCTAACCGATTAACTAACTGGCTGATAACTAATTCTCGTAAAAAACTATCAAACATATCTTCACATGTATACTTTACTTTTGGAATGGATATGCTGAAAAAAATATTTTAACTTCATTATTATCATAAATGCTCTTTCTATCAGAGATTCAAGTACGTTAGTTAACAATTTACTATTGATACTATATCACCATGAATTATTTTAGGTGAATTATTTTAGGTCAAACGTGTATATCTAAAGTTGAAATCCATTAAGAAGGTGAAACATTTTTAAATGAGATTGTTTATCGAATATTCTGTAATTTAAACTGCATTACAACTATTTTCTTTATATATATTACAATAAATTATAATGAAACCATCTTTTATACGAATAACTTTTATAATTCCATTATATTTACGATTTGTCAAATATGTTACATTTTTTCATGAATAAACAAAGTTAAATAATAAAAGTGTATGATACTTAGCAATAACATTAAATATTCACATGTCATTTTATATAAATATCACGTTTTATTTAAATTTTCAAATTTTTATCAAAGTGCGCTGGGTTAATATTTAAATTTGAAAACTTAAAAGCTCGTGATACAAAAACAAAGCTTTCAAATCATACTAAGCTCTTAATACATCACGTATATTTGTTAATTTAACGTATTATTCTTCGCGTTCCGTCTAATATTTGATAAGTTTCAAAAAAATATGCTAGGCACATTCGTATATAAAAACGTTCTCCTTCTGCTACCGATATAGATAATACGTTACGTGAGGTATTACTCATACAGTGCAAATGTTTGAAACGTAAACATTTGTACTACGTGGTGAGCTTGAGTGACAGGTTCGTCTAGATCGAATAATATTAAAACTTGAACGTATAGAATAAGCGAAGAAATAAAGTTTAAAAAAATCATATACCTTCAACCTCTTTTGTGGACAAAACGTATCTTTACATTTTTTAGTAAAAGTACATCAACTCAGTCAAATGTAAAAAATACTTTGTAAAAATATTTACGTATGAAAATTATCTTCTTAGAATGATTAAATTAATATTAAATGTAAAACAATTTCAGCTTTATTCGCAAACCAGCTAACTTCACATGAGGCCGAAAAACTGATTCTGGCACCGTTTTATTCAGCTTTAATTTTTTTACAGCATACAGAACGCAAAAAATTCTCAAAAAATGATTGCTCAATTTGCAAACCAGTTAACTCCACCCATGGTCGAAAAACTGATTTTAACACGATTTTATTCAGCTTTTTTTTATCGCCCAAAGAACACAAAAAAATCACAAAAAGTTAAATACGTAAAATTGTTCGCACACGTCAGCCAATTCCATGCAGTGACATAGTCGTAGTGTTTTGATACTCCTAAAAATTTTACATATATGGAGTTAACGGAATTCAAGGGTATCAAATTACGATTAGCTAAAACAAATAGGCAGATCAGATTAAGAATTTTAGGAGGCATCTTCAACATGGTGCCAAGCCTGCATGCTCCGTTTTTTTATATATTGATTTCGAACACAATCATCTTAAAATATTTTCCATAGTAATGCAAGATTTTTTTGAAGCTTGATGTTATACTATTTTGAGCTATTCTTTGATGCTTCGATTTACAGCCAAAATGCGCTCTGTTAAGTTACATTTCTTGAATATACGAGTCAACTATTATTCAACTTATATACGGCATTGGAAAGCGTGTCATGATTTACAAACGTAAAGAATCGCTATCAATGACATCAACAAATAACTTAGCTTTTAAACTACCCTAGCATGTACAAAATTAGCTAATGAAGTGGTTTAGAATCAGTCTCGTTTATTATAAGTATTTATTTTGTTCATTAGATATTTGTTAGGCTTTTATGTACCCGTTTTAAATAATACGGTTTATGTGAATACTGCCTTATATTTATCAGTAACCGTAGGATATATTTTAGTTATATCGTAGAAAAAATCGTTACTCTATTTTCGTGCTCTTTTCAATGCTAAACGTCAGGAAACCATTATTTTACAAGTCCTAGGAAGCATTAAAAATTCATGGCTTTCTCTATTTTGGGCAGAGCGGATACATAAACTCAAATGATACATTAAACCTGCTAAGTACGTAAACATCATAAATGACGCGAAAGTAAATATCGAAAAACAGTTTTTGAAAACAGCTATAAAATCACAAGGAAATCCAGTAGGCCAACATACACGAGCCAGTCACTTGCTTGATCATTTATAAATACTATCACAAATATGTTTTGCGATAAGCAGTATAACTCAGCAATATTCTATAAAGATGATTTTATTATAAATACTGGATTATCAAAAAAAGGCAGACTTTTTTTTCGATATTAATTTTATGTTTTGCAATTGTTAGAAGATGGTCATTTTAGAAATATATACGTATTTATTTCGTCATCTATTTGATTGTCACCTTACTTTAACGATTATAAAGTTACAAAACTACTGGTGTTATTAATATTACTACAATTTTAGTGAAATATTTTTTTATTTTGTATATCGATGGCGAGCTATTATTTGATATTTTTGAAGTCGCTATTTTAGAAAAAAATGAGAGAGAAGATATTAAAATGCGTGGTACAAGCGCGCCTTTAAGCCACGGAATGGCATCAAGATTCGTGTATTGTACGTTATACATAAGCTATATAGCACATATCACATACAGTTGTGTCTTATCTAAAATAAAATATTTATTTTTTTATCATATTTGCTTTGAAAGTAGAGAATATGGATCTACACAGTGACTTATGCGTGGTCTTATTGATAACTCTGCCGCTCTGGCTAATATTGGTCTGTA
>JAGVSQ010013737.1:0-10951 GCA_022683975.1 Rhyacophila evoluta
ATATCGATCTCCGCAATGTGAAGACGACTTGACAGATTATTTTTTTTACGAGAATCGTCTGCATTTTTGGATTTTTAAAAAACCCGACACAAATGGGGATTCGAACGGATCGTTAGGCGCGCAGAATAGTATAGCTTTAATTTAATGAACTACTGAATAAGGTATATATATAATGTAGGATATTGTAGAAAAATATCATAGAAATAAGCCTAAAACTAGTTTTCATTTAAAATAATATTTTTTGCGCATTTATTTTCAATCATTTATTTCTTGAAATATACAAATCACATTGGTTCAGTAAGATGATTACGGTAAAACAGCATTCTAAGCATCAAAAAAATGTAAAATAAAATAATTTCTTCCTCTTTTTCTTGCATGTTTGCTCACTAAGTGGAGCATATGGACACCACGTGCCGCCTCCAAGAATCCCTGTCGCCAGTATCCTTGCGTCCTCCCAGGTCATTCCTGTATCCCGAAATTCCGCCGAATACATTCAATAGATAGTATTTAGCGGTCTTCCGGGACGCCGACAACTGGTTGGCTTAAAGAATAAGCAGGTCTGGTTCAGACTTTCTTGAGGCATCCGCAATATGTGACCGAGCTAGGTCCAGCGTCGCAGCTTCACTTTTTCAGTGATAAGTGGCTTCATAGGCCGTTCTCTTTTCTTCTTATTTCGAACAAAGTCATACCACCGTATGCCCAGAATCCACCGCAGGTATCAGTTTTGAAAGCTCAGAATACGGTTGTTTTGGGCCTATTTTGGGTGCCACGTTTCACAACTGTTGAGCAGCACTGATAAAATGTATGCATTAAACAGGCGGCATTTGTTATGATAAAATAATTCACACATATGACACTTGCTGTGTCAAAATAATTTCAAATGTCGTATATGTTCAACATTATGCAGTAAATGGTTGACTTAGTGCGTTTTATTTGAATAACACAGAACTTTGTTAAAATTGCTTTTTACTTGGCTATATTCTTTAATTCTGTACAAATTATGGCAACTGACGAAGATTGATAAAGAATATTCAATTACAAATACGAATGTTTATGTCAAATACTAGGGCGAAGTGTTTTGGTTTCGTGTTAATCTTGGTGATTTGAGAACTAATAAAAAGGTAACTCACTTCTACGATAAAACTCTTGTTATAATGCTAATGCCATCTTGAATGTATTATTTTTCAGTAAAATAAATATAATTATATATTTTATGAACAGGGTCCCATAAAGTTTGTATATGTTACTTTTTGGATTCCATGTTAGCAACACCACTAGCATGCATGGATGGTAAATAAACAATAATAAATAAGGGTTTCAGGAAGAGTTGTCGGGCAAGTCGATTAGCACAGTTTCCGGTCGATCCGAGGCTAACTTCCGGTCGTGAAGGCTGTGTCTCCGCGGGAAAGGGAGAGGGAAGGTGACGTAATGACCAATTAAGGACAACCGTCGAGAACAAACATTCGAGAGTAAAATCATGGCGGAAAATTTTCAAATATTGAAGTTTATAACACCAAACGCTTCCAGTTTTAAACAGCATTTCTATCTTTGCCAGAGATGGAAGATAAAATTGTTGCAGGCTTCCACAGCATTCAATAAAATTATATTGTCTGGTATTTGATAATATCTAAAAGAATATTTTTCTGTCAATATTGTAAACTAGAAATTTATCGGTCCCATTAAGTAACGCAGTTAAATAGCAATAAAGAGTGTGGCAAAATGACTTTATAAATTTAATTAATAAATTTATCGCCATTTTTTTTTTTGTAGAAAAATTACAGTGGACATTTTTCTTTGTAAAGTAAATATCAAAAGTATATCATGGAAAGGTATACAATCAAACACGTAAAAATTGTAAAAGAAATCTTCATAAATGGTAAAAAAATTTAAGGAGAAAAAATAGCGTCAGTTAGTTTTAGAACATCCTATACTACCGATGAAATATTTTGTATATAGAAAATATCTAAATGAATAAATTAAGTCTGTTTTTGATGCAGGTCAACCAAGGTCATGGGAAGCTGCTCTTGTGATAATTCTAGCAATACTAAGAGCGCCTCACGTTTGATACGCCACGCTATACTTTTGCATTATCCGTATGGATACATGGTAACTAAAGAAGGGTAAATTAAGCAGTAAATCAAATTAAAACTAATATATTTGAACTAATGATAAAGAAACGAATTTAAAATACACTTTTAATGTTAGTTTAGTTTGATAAAAATATTCTTCATAGTTTATTGAGTAGTATTGAAATTCTTTCGGCGATGTTAAAATTTATGAAACTTCTAAAAAAAATCTTTCATTAGAGATATTGCCTTCGTCGTTGCAGTCATCGACAACCATAAGCTGTTTTGTTGGAATCGTTCCGACCGCCGTGTCCGCGAATGATCGTAATACTTTTATCATTGGAAAAACGCCAAGAATTTAATTAATACGGCTGGCAAATGAAAGCGGCCCGTGGAATTAATTGCTAGAGTGTGCAGTGGGACGATAACGCGATTTTAGCTTTGATCTGCGTCACACGCTAATGCGGTGAAAACACAAATACCGGTTTTGGAATTACGCGGTTTTTATTACACGCGAATTTTTGAGACCATAATAAATAATACCATTTTAAGCTAATTTTACAACGGGAATATGTATTTGACATATTTTTTTTTCGACCAAGGCCGACGTTACGATGGAATCAACGGTAGTAGAGCGTCGGCAACAGAGATGGAAAATAGCTATAAATAGATGAGTGACCAAGTGAGCAAATTGTTGTGACGATAATCTGCGCTGCCGAACTTGCTCACTCACATATTTATAGCTATTTTGCATCTGTGTTGCCAACGCTCTGCTACCGTTGCTCCGGTCTAATGTCTATCTTAATCGAGAATTCTCTCTTGCTAATATTGGTGTATCCCTGATATTTATCTAATAAATCGAGGATATCGGTTGTTTTCTTTATTACAAAGTGCAAAACTATTCTGCTAGTATTCATACCGACACGTAGAACAATGTTGATTTTTTAACGAAATTTTTATTGTTATTGATATCTTTCATCTGAGTGAGAGAAGTAACTGTCTAATTTTTTTGCTACTAGATTTATTCCTGAATAAAATAAAGAAATGCCTTGAAATGTCAAATTTTTTACAATGAAATACGCAAAAGAGTTATTGTTACTCTTAATGGTTTCGAAGAAATTTCATTCACAGAAAGACATTTTTAGCTTTAAAACATAACAATTTGTTTAATGATTTTTTTATATTAAATCTACGCCGAATATTTTAGCGTTTAAATAATAGTTTTAAGAATACAATGTCTTTTTTAATTAGAAGATTTTTTTTAGGGCAGTTTTTAATATCATTTGATTATATTCGGTATTTAAATTTTGTAGAAAACTTTATTTCTGTGTAGAATAATATAAGTAATTGATATTAATTTTGTTATAAATTAACAGTTATTTGAAAATTAGTTTGATGTTTGACAAATATTCGTCGTTAAAGATTCAATAAATCATTACAAAAGCTCGTTTTTGTGCTAAGCAAAATATTAAATAAGTCCTCTCATTATTGACAATATATATGACGACGTTCATTTAAATTTAGTCATAAATACACTAGATAAGATATATACTATAAAAATCAATCAAAAATATAATTACTGAAAATATTAATTGAAAGATGATTAAAATATTCCAATAATAATCACTTTTCATTGAAATCATTGTAAAATTTCAGAGATTTAACTTAAAACAAAATTTATGATTTCAAAATTAAGCGATAGTCTCAAAAGTACAATATTTCTTCATTTCAAAATTGTTTATATTAATTATTACGTTGTTTTATTGTATTATTATTAAATATTTTGAAGTAAGATAATGGTAGTGTTTTTGAATGTAAAATGTATTAATTTTTATACTTATTTCAATGATGAAATTCTTTCGAGGCAAAATTTTGCAGTTTACTAAGCATTATTAGTCAAATTCGTTGAAAAATATCCGTGAAATAGTTTTGTTCCACAATATTATAAATAATTTTTAATACAGACATTATTCTTGATTTTGCTCTAGTTCGTACTGCTTTATTGAAATTCTATCAATATAATTTTGTATTGTATTATATCACCCCGGTTAGCGCAGTTGGTAGCGTACGCACTTAACAATCCGGGGAATGCGGGTTCGATTCCCCATCTGGTTGAATTTTAAATATCTGAAAATACAAGAATGGATGCCCATTAGGTTGAACAATTGTCGGACAAACGATTCTCGTAAAATATAACCTGTCAAGACGTCTTTACATCGTGAAGATTCATGTACTCCATTTTCGGGGTGGATTTCTTCACACTGTGTGGATTCATATGCTCCATTTTAGGAGCAAACACGGTATATAAAAAAAAAATGTATTATAATTTTATGTACGGCTTATTTATTGTAGATGGTATAAGATAAGGTTTCCTCTATTAAAAATCCATTTCTACTGGATTTGGTCTTTATTACACTAATTACTGACGAGAAGAATTGGAGACGTCATCTGAATAATGATGTACGGTATATTTAGTAATTTTATAGGAACTGAGAAAACAAGTGTGGTGTAAAAATATGTCATACTTTAACATGACAAGAAGCTCCGTCAAATGGTTAAATTTTGAACTACTAATATCTCCGCACTGAATTCAACCACTCTTGCTTTGGTCTACCAGGTTCAGGTTGATTTCGTCCAATGGAGAAAAAATGCGGCTGCATCAGGCAACATTGTGTAAGAGGCGGCATAAGTAACGAAATCAATACAAATTATCCAAATGCACAAATCAAACGGAGGCGCAATTTTTTTGATTTAAGCAACCTACTATGTACGAAAGTAGAAATTACGAACAAAAAAATTCGGAGCGCATGTACGAAAGTAAAAATCTTAAGATAGAACGAGATTTAAAAAAACAAGAGACCTGCATCTTTGGAGAATATGAAAAATATTTTAGAAAAAAGAAAAGACTCGAGAGGGGTGGCATTTTAAAGACTTATTATACTGAAAAAATCTACCACGCGGCCCTAACTAGGTCTTTTCACAACTTTTCTTAGGACTACAAACAATTAGTCTCGTCGAAGAAACTGTATTATTAATAAGTATTAAAATCTAAGCAGAAAATATAATGCCCATATTCAGCGTTATAAAACCATGAAAACTGTATATTCCAATATTTTTACATCTATTTTTCACTGTGTTCTATTGTACATGATTATGTTATATTTTACAATGAAATAAAATGTTTGATATAATGAAATGTTCCAGAGTACAAGAGTCTAATAATTATTAGAGTATGCTTTCATTAAAAAAAATATTTTCATTTAACAATTATTTATTTATCGTAGTTTTTTCATTCTAGTTTATATAATTAGTGGTGTTATTTAGCTGTGAAATTTTAATTTAATATGATTATTTTGTAGCATAAATCTGTCGACACAATATCGTTTTTTTGATGTATTATATTAGAAAGAAACTTGAGATAGAAGGAAAATATATTTTCTATATTGGCCACAGTTATGTAACATACTATTACGTGTTAAGAAATGGTAATATTAAAAAAATCTAGCGAATATTTTGACATCGGTGTTAAGCGATTCTGAAAAAAATATTTGTAAATAATAGCAAGTGTATCTATCATACAAAACGTTGCCAGCTTCTAAGAAATGAGGCTAAAATTCAATGTATAATCTACAACACGAACGTTGAATGAATGAATGAATTAAAATACAAACAATTCTTTTGCAGACAATGCTGAAGAGAACAATGTGTCAGATATATAATGAATTGATGAATGTGATAATAGCAAAATAGTACGTGACTATTTCAAGGTTCCAAAATCGTGAGTAACGTCTATTCATGCATAAGCATTGTTTTTATAATAGTTTAGGTGATTTAGGTAGATTTAAATTTTCCCGTCAATTGACAAAATATTATAAACTAATTTAATGCTGTACTGATATTTTTATATGGCGTTTTTATGAGGTTTTAATACCATGCAGTATTTTATATGATTCACGAAAGTTTTCTGTTTTATATATTAAACGTACGCGTTGCAAATTTGATACAATACATACTAAACAAGCGGAAATGTGTTTTTCGCACTTGGTTGGAAAATCATTATCTTGTTAATGATATAACTTTTAAAAGACTTTTGAAAATATGATATAGGATGAAGATTAAAAAAGCGTCACAGTAGAATTAAAGAAATGATCAAATTTTTTTATCATACCCTCTTCGAATGTGGAGCATTAATAGACGTAAAGATCTACAATATGCAAATATATCCACTCCATAATGGAATACATATAAACATTTTTCACAATAACTGCTGTTGATTAATGTTTTGGATATTCAGTCTTTTATTTTTTAGATTTTTTAATTCAACAGATGTGTTAATCGAACTCGCAATCTCCTACTCCAAACCACGCTCCATTATCTTTCAGTTACCACCGTGAATATTAGTGGGTATTAAAAAAATTAAAAAAATCAATAAATGAGGCGTAAATCAATACAGAATAAACCAAGCAAAAAGACATTAAAAATAATTGTTTCATGTTTATTTAGTCTTTCTTTACGTTAAGATACAGATTATTTTTTTACAAAAATTAACTAACCCATTGGGTATTCAACTCTGTATCTTAATTTTTTTAATCTAGCAGCTATGGGAATTGAGCCTGCAGTATCCAGCTCCGAAGCGTGAGAACTAGCTTTTAGCGGCAACCGTTTACACAAACGAGGCATACACAATTATATGAACTTAAAACAAGAATGAAGATCATTCTAGTCAAAATAATGCTAAGATTTAACCAGGTTTTCCCAAACTATATTCCGTGGGACACCAGTGTTCCACCAAACCTGAATAGGTTTTCCGCGACAATTTGGAAAGGTTTTATATTCTGCAACACATTTAAATATTTTCTTACCATTAAAAATTATTCAACCTAACAAGTTAAGTGTTCGGTTAAAGTTTCCGGGCTTAAAAAGTGTTCCATTGCAGAAAAAGTTTGGGAATCCCTGAATTAGACTATCTCATCGTGTGATGAAACCAATTTTGGAGCGATTTACAAATGGTACCAAAAATTTACAAAAAACAATCATATAAAAAATGTAAAAATAGCTATGACATTTTGATTTTGAATGGGTGAAATTTGATGAAGTCAAATGGAAAAACTTCAATTAAATCTGATACTAATATATTGGTTTCCGATAATTGGTGAAAGATTTTTTAGGCATTTCTATTTCCCTAATTTTTCTATGCGATTTCAAGTTGATATCAACTAATGACAACGCGTATTTTTCAACGTAAGTTTTTTTTTGTGGTTGTTTTTTTTTTGTAAGCTGTATCCTACACATAAAAAGGCACTGGATATAAAAAAGTATAGAGCTTTTTTGAATACATAAAAAAACATAAATTTAATCTCGTAAGCTCCCAAATTATAAAGTTAAATGGCTATTGTGTAGGCACAAAGTAATTAAAACAACCCCATGGTGGAAAGTTAAGTTCCCAAACTGTAGTCTACATCGATTATGTGCAAGTTTTTGCTAGGTAAGTAAGTAGTGGTAACTAAGTAAGTACTTGTGTTTAACGATGAATATTTGTATTCAGGGGCGGACTAGGCTGTGATAGATTATGATCGCCTAATCGGCGGAGGGCGGGTGTTCCGTTCACTCTCTGTCCACGCCTAAAACGCGCCCAGAATAATTACTTAGCGCCGAATACTCCGGCCCTGGGCTAAATTTTACAGCGTGTACAGAAATCTTAACATCATTCCGTACTTATACTATTCATTTAAAATTAGTTATTAGTTTTACTTGTACGAGTTTTGAAATTTATTAGTTACTAAAATATGAAATCTACCATACTGAAAGATGAATAGAATAGTGATGTAAATGTGTACATTCGATTATTTGTTTAGTGTTTCGTCATTTTTGTTTCAAATTAGTAACAAATATAGTGGTTTATAATATAGTTCAATTAGTTTAATACTGTCATCAAACACATTACACAGAGTACATATGTAATATTATATAAATAAATGAGTCGTTAGTTATATCGGAAGTCAGTAAGCGTAGCAAAAAAAGAACGTAGAACTAGAGTTATTATAGGACCACAAATTTAGTATTCATAAAATCACATCAATATATTCATACGCTGGACCTGGTTCGACTGCATATTGCAGATTTCTCAAGAAAATCTTCATCTGGCTACCGTATTATTGAAGTGGATGTTTGACAAAATGTATTAGGTGGAAATATAGAATGCAAACAAGTCCGGGATACTTGAAAAGGGCTAATAATGTCTATATGGGAGCGCATAAAAACACTACATACATAATTATATAACCACAATGTTGAGATAAAATAATAATATGTGTGGCACATGGCAACCCAAAGGCGCTCCATGAGCATTTTAAATATCCATTAATTCCTTAAAATAGATTTTGTGGATAGCGGCTGGTAGTGTAAGTAACATACGTACGATTTCAAGATGTACCGTACAAAAACTCATTTCAAAATGCGTGAGACATTAATCATCAGTTAGTAACTTATTATAAACTTATTATTGTTTAAAATAAGTTTGAAAACAATTTTACTAACCTTTCGTGATATTTCGATTTTTCAAAACATATTATTTAATTAGATCTTTGTTTTGGTTCATGGTGTCTTTAAAATGGCTGTCCCTTTACGAATTTTGATTTGATAACTTCCGGGAATTCCAGAAGTGATTTGCCGCATATTTTCACGTCAAAGCTTTAATTTCAAGAAAGCTCATTGTACTACAATATGCGTATTACTAAAATTAGATACTTTTAGCTTCTGACTTAATTGTACAACGTTATCAACTATAAGTATTCTTATCATACGAACCGCTAGTTAACACATAGTCAAATAATTTATTTTATCAAGATCAAACAACATATTACTTAAAACAAGAGTTTAAACATAACGTATTAAATGAAAGTTAGATTATCTTCGCACCTATTTTATATTTTCATATATCCTATACAAAGATGACAACTTCGGAAATAAAGTATATGAATCTTTAAAATGTCAAGACATGTCTTTTTTTCACGAGAGTTGGCTTTTAAGCAATTGGTCAATCCAGATTATTTATTTTTTTGAAATCCAAAAGCTTTGGCGATTGAACCCGCAAAGTCTAGCTCCAAAGTGCGCATTCAGTGCTTCCAACATTTCGGCTACCGGGGAGACTTATATTTTATAGTTATATGTTTTTTGCCTAAATATAATAATATTGTCATATAAAAATAGTTTTTATTCAACTGATTATTACTAACTTTTTATTCGTATTTTCATATATTTACTAATTAAAATGGTTTTTCATAAATAATGCAACTGATAATTAATAGCAGCAGTTTTTAATATGAAATTTTGGCGTCTTGGGTCTCTCTTCTTGACATAGTACTTTATATGATTACTACTTTCTACTTTCTACTTTCTACGATTACTCTAATGTAAGTAATACGTATTTTTTTAAATATTGAATGTGAAATATAGTTATATAAAGAATTTAAGCAACAGGAAACTTTTTTTTAACATTTTAAAATATGGTTTTATATACGTCTTCTTCCAACTTACAACGTATGTCTAAATATTTTTTTTTCCTTCTAAATTCTTCACGATGCCTCTAAACATCTTCATTCTTAGATAATTTCATCTTTGAAAATCATATAAAAAATAATATTAATGCCATTCAGAACACCGATTTTCTAAGAAAAAAATTGGTTAGGTCTTAACAGATATTAGTACCAGGTAAAAGCACGCTAGAGTTATACGAGAAAGTTAAAAGTATTAATATTATCTGTCTTCTTAATAAATAATACTATTTTTCAATAGATATGAGTTGATTGAAGTTAATAAAAAATTAGGTAATGCGTTTTAATATAAGTAAGTTACACTCGTTTCTAAAAATTACTTTGCTAAATTTATAAATTAATCGCCAGGAATGTCTCTTGCAACTCTATTTGATTACCTTCATGTGGTGCTTTCAAATTTTATGCGGATAAGTTCCAATCGTTACGTCAAAAACCCACAAAATCACATCGAAAAACGGTTGTCAAACTTTTGAAAGCTCACAGGATAACTTTCCATCAATTCGCATTGACGCGACAGCTGGGGAGAAAGAAGGCAAGCAAACAAAATAACGACGAGCGAGAAAAACATTCAGGAAAGTTTTCTCAGTGTTTCCTCACGCTT
Source organism: Rhyacophila evoluta (assembly GCA_022683975.1). Taxonomy (NCBI): domain Eukaryota; kingdom Metazoa; phylum Arthropoda; class Insecta; order Trichoptera; family Rhyacophilidae; genus Rhyacophila; species Rhyacophila evoluta. Next base: position 10,221 of record JAGVSQ010013737.1, read on the forward strand.
TTTTTTCGATCGGGGTGTTTTTGTGTTGTTATTATTATTATTATCACAATGGAATTTTCTCTATGTGCACCCTTAATTGTGACAGATGACCGATACCCTAGGGATTGGTCACGTATCTATCAATGTATTCGATACTATAAGTTGTAATAAATGAAACGACTTTGTTTTCGTCCTCTCGTTCGTTTATAATGGTTCAATAACTTGCAATATAATCTACGTAAAAATAATTTCTACATTCATTATTTAAATATTGTATCACACTATACAAGCATTCTTTTTTGTAAATAAGTTTATACTTAAAAAACTAAAATTACCCAATACTCAAAACTCTGTATAATTCATTAGTTCGAAGCAGGCTTGAGAGTTGATCGGTTATTTGGGCCCTGAATCAGTTGAAATACGACCTCATGGTGGAGGGGATTCAGAAGAAATTCTTGAGACTTTTGTACCTGCGGGTGTATGGATACTATCCATGGCTATATCCAACTGCCTTCATTTTGGGCATGCTTTTTTATCTTAGCTTAAAACTGAGGAGGAATATGTATTTGGCGACGTATTTTTATTGCGTGGTCTTATTGATAGCTCTGCCGCACTGGCTAATATTGGTTTGTTTGCTCCTGATAACTACCTAAGAAATCGCAAACATCAGCTGTTTTTCATTCCTAAATGCAGGACCATCCTGCCAGTAGTTATGCCAATGCGGAGAGCAATGGTGATGTTTAACGAGATTG
>JAGVSQ010013738.1:0-10951 GCA_022683975.1 Rhyacophila evoluta
CGCAAACGTTAAGCGCATTTTGCGAATTTGCCAAAAGTAGCCCGCAGGTTAAGTGGTATCAAAATATCAAATTATTAACACATTTTAAATATAATGGAATATTACGTTTAATTATAACTATGAAGCTCTGTCTCCACTTGCTATGTTTGCCGTTCTTCGCTAAAAACATGTTTTAATTAAACATTCTTTCATAGTTTTTTCAAATCCATTGATTTTTAAAGCATATGGCCACCACGTAATGGCTCCAAAAACTCTTGTCGATAAACAATATTATCAGTTATTATAAAAATCTGCAAATAGGCCGTAGAGTTTCAAAACCTAAAAAGTGTTTTAAGCGTAACACATATTTTAACAAGTTTTTGAAATTTTGAAAAGCTAGTTACAATTTTAGATATTGATTTCACATAAAAATTTAATAATATTGTATGCATTATAATATGGTAGTAACGAAATTTTAGATTTTTTTTTTGTCACTTATTAGGTTTTGAAATCGAACTGCCGAACTCTATCAAATACATCCGGTAAATATCAGTCTTTTGAGACACTAAATTTTGGCTGGTATAAATAATAAGCATATTAAATTTGGGCTCTCTCGAGGCATCTACAACACGTGATTGAATCAAGTCCCATGACGGATATTGATTCGTATAGTGCATTCAAAATCAGATCAAATCACAGTAACCTCAGTGTTATTCCAAATATTCATTATTAAAACTTAGTAAATGATCCACCTTTGTCTTCTCAATTGATAAGTGCTGGCGTTTTGGTGCCGAAGAGACCCGAAATTAAAACCATAATTCTGAAAGTATTATTTTTATTTTAAAGACATCAAACTGGATGCGTAATGGGTTGAGATATTGACTGACAATATTTCGTCGCTTTATAATTGGTTTATCAAATATCCACTTTTAATCAATTATTTATTTTATATACTGCAATTCTATTCTACTACAATACAACAACTACATAGCCTTAAAAATAGCTCATACACCTTAATATATTTAACTGTATGTATTTAAATGACATTTTTTTTCATCTCCTGAACATTTGACAGTTGGTCTATTCGACAAAAAAATCCTAAAATGTCATTGTGCCAAGATAAATATTTACAATGTAGATATTTACATGCTCGACTTTCGGAGTAGACAAATTAAAAAAATAGTTTGCCATGAGTTATTGTTAGGTATCATGATTCTCAAGCGTAAAGCAGCACTGTCAAAATGCATGCATTATACAAGTTATAAACGGGATACATAAATCAAACCTCGTCGTTATAATGTAAAATAAATAAAAAAAAGTGATTTCCGTAGAATAACTTTACAAGTATTGGATTTCTTTTTTTGTTATGAAATGTCGTGGAACATTTTCGTGTATTTATTCAAAAACTTTTTGTGTATATTTTCCTAATACAAACCAACATGCTACGAAGTATTCTACAGTTCTACAATAACTTATTCACCAGATTGGTTGTTGGTATTTATAGGTGGACCAAAAGTCACTTTTATTGAAATAAATAAACAATTATTTTATAATTAATTATGTAAAAATTTTGATTATATATATAGTATTGATGACTTAAAGCACAAATTTAATAAGTTGAAAATTCCTCTAAATACCATTTGGTAACACTTTGTTATGTGCATGTCCCGTATTAATTTGACAATTCAAAGTTATTTAAATATATCGAAAAAATGTACTAATAAAATTTGATAATTTCATTCGGATCTAATACATATACTGCAGAATATATCAGTCTGCTAAGTTGAATTCAGATCTTTCAAAAGTATGTTGTTCTAGTTTTAAAATCGCAAAAATAAACTACACTCTCCTGTAAAACTTAAAAAACGGATTTATCAAATATGCATTTTAAGCCATCGATATATGTTTATAAATCAACATAAAAATAGCATTGCATGTAAGTAAATTTACTTTTAAGATTAAATAATTAACTTCATCATATTTGATGTTCTTCCCGGTAGCCGAGAAGTAAGCGAGCATGCTTTAAATTCGTAGGTTGCAGATTTGATTCACACAGCTGTCGGATTTAAATTAAACTAAAAATGCACAATTCGATGCTTATTTGGTTAAGCAATTGGTAGACAACCAATTCTCGTGAGAAATCTGTAAAAATAAGTCTTTACAGTACTGAAATCTATTTACTCCCCTTCTGGAGTGGTCACCTTTAAAGCGTCGAGACCTATGCTCTACGTAGAGAGTAAACACAATAAAATAAAAGTGTTTGTGAACTACAAAACATATTAAGATTTTTTTGTAATGTTAGGAATTTTTCTCGTGTTATTTGGGTATTAGTATAAATATTTAGTTAAAAAACAACTATTTGTAGTTTAATAACATACTTCACTGCTACCAACATAATTATTTCATAATACAAATTACCTAGAAGAATAACTAATGATAAAAAAAGCTATGCCACTCAAAGAATTTGGAAGATCTGATAGGGCAAGATCATTGAAGAGTAATGATGATAAGTATTGAGGTCACCATAGAGCACCAAAAATATCTTTAACTCGAAAGTATTGAATATCAGTCGGTTTTATTGTACAAATTTTGAAGAAATATTTAAAAAAAATGTATCTTGATAATATTTAATAAGAACAAGATCACGCCAGAACATCATCTGTTATTACGTTAATGCTCGTAGATGTCGAAAGAAACTTTAAGTCAACCCTGTATTACGTATTATTGTGACAATAATAATATGGAAAATTTTCGACTTTTTAGTAAAATTTTATTTTTCAAGTGGAAAATTTACAAGATATGGGTGTCCAAGCTTTTTCCATTTTTTAATAATTCGTATTTAATTTTTATACAAGTATTTTTTGCAACGAACATTTAAATAAACTAATATTCAGAAGAACCAATATATTTTTGTTGAAGACAATTTTTTTGAATTTTTTAGAATCGTGGAGAGGCACGTGTTGGCTGTATCCTCAAAATAATATCCTGCGGATGTATAGATACTATCCATGTATCCAACTGCTTTCATGTTGGGCATGCTTTCTTAATGTAGCTTACAATTGAGGAGGAATATGCATTTGGCGACGCATTTTTTCAGGTCTAATTGATAACTTTGCCGCTCTGGCTAACATTGGTATGTAAGCCCCAGCTAACTACCTAATAAATCGAAAAAATCAACTGTTTTTCATTCATAAATGCAGAACTATCCTGTCAGTAGTCATGCCATGACGAGAGCAACGATGATGTTTAACGAAATTACCTCGGATATTGATATCTAGCCAAGCACAAAACGATCAAAATTTTAATTAACAGAACACGTCCAACCCATAAATCACTCAATAAATTTGAAAGTAATAAGTTTTTCCAGTAATACAGTAATCAGGAAAGACGCATAATATGTGACATTAGTAGTCACAAGTATTAAAATTTTATATTACAGTCTTAATAATATAAAAGTCACACTAAATATCAATTTGTTTCAATGCAATTTCAATCGCGTTTTACTCAGCTTATTCCATCTATAAGAGGTGAGTTTAGGTGAATACTATTGTATAAATTATTAGAATATAGCCTGTCTAACTTACATGGTAAGCAATCTTTTCTTTCTTCTATATAAGCTTTAATTCTCTCTTTATTTTTACAATATTGTTTTTGTTTATTATTTGTTCTTTTTTAATATTTTTGTCATAATCATATTTGTTGTATATACATATTGAAGTTTTACCTTGTAATATTACAACATGGATGTCTCCCCGGTAGCGTAGCTGGTAGCGTGCGCGCCTAGCGACCCGAGAAATGCGGGTTCAAATCCCCATTTATCGGATTTAAAAAAATCGAAAAATGCTGGACTTGGATGCCCATTGGGTTTGATTAATTGCCTGACAAACAATTCTCGTGAAAAATAATCTGTCAAGACGTCTTCACATTGCAAAGATCCATAGACTCCTCTTTCAGAGTGGATATCTTCATACTGTGTAGATTCATATGCTCTAAGTCAGGAGCGAACATGGTATAAAATATATATATTTATTATACTTTCTAGATATTGAAAAAAGGATATAATTGGAATTGACGTATTCTTGACATATGCTTCAGTTCATACCATATTATACTAGCACACTTGCTGGATATTTCACTTCCCACTATTTTTAAGTTCCTTGGTATGGCATCATTCTACTAATTATTATTATTTAACAATATCTAAAAATACAAGTAAACGTGCAGGCGAAAAAATTCTATATTTAATATTTTTGCATGGCGAACTTCTTGAAATTTGGCATATTTTTTGCGGCCCGGCGGAAAGTCTCTAAGTCTCCACCGGTTGGGGAACACTGCTCTAGATAGTCTAGATTGAATAAGAAGAATAATTATTTATTTGGTTGGAAATAAAATTAAAATGAAATGGTCCGTAGACTGGAGTGGAATGATCAGTCACCCGACGCGTCGCATGAAAATTTTCTTTTTGAAAGTTTCATAAGTAATAAATCTTTTACGATAATATCTCCTGCATTGCTTTTGCCCTCTGCGTATCTGTATTATATCTAGTTAAAATATATTCCTACCATAAAACTCTACGGCATTTTTTGGTCGGTCGTAAACCAATATGTATAATCTATTCTTACGTGCTTAGAAAAATTTATACGCCTGAAGCCGGCCCTGGAAGAAAGGTACGTCATCAGGTAGTATACTAAATTGCCAAAACCAAAGGACCTATTCAAAATTCTCATAAGTATTTTTATAGATTTATTACTGGCTATCTTCCATAGCAGTTTAATGGATAAGCGAGAGACATTAAACTTTATGCTATATAGCATATAGGAGTATAAATATATATTTTAAAATATTTTTTCTCAGAAATAATCGGTTTAATGAATTAAAGTATTGGCTGATAACTAGTCAATGTATATATGCATTAAGATACTAAAGGCAATATATTTTTTGATTATAGGTAAGCGTGTTTCATGACCCTCACTGAATTGTGTGTTTTTTGTCGATGTCAAATTATATTGGAAAACTTTTTGAAATAATTTTGAGCTCTGCTTATGAAATTAAGTGTGTTATTTAATATCTAAGTAATTTAGTAAGTGTGTAGTTGTATTAAAGGTTGTGGATTCAAATTTGATATATGTGTAAAAATTATAAGCCTGATTTAACTTGGAAAATGTTTTGGGTGATGGTACTTCACAGAATGAGCTCGCTATTCGAATAGGGATTGCTGGAGCAACCTTCGATTCTATGCGAAATGTCTGGGACTCCAAGCTGTATAAAGTAAAGAATGCCAGCTGTTCAATGCATGCATTCGGTCAGTGCTGCTCTACGGTTGTGAAACGTGGTATCCAATAAAGGCCAAAACAACCGTATTCTGAGCTTTGAGAGCATTTGGCTACGGCGGATTCTGGGCGTACGGTGGTATGACTTCGTTCGAAATGATAAGATAAGAGAACAAACCATGCAGCCACTTATTACTGACAAAGTGAATTTACGACGATGGATCTGGCTCAGTCATATATTTCGTATGTCTCAAGAAAGTCTAAACCTGACTTGCCTATTCTTTAAGCTAACCGGTGGTCGGCGTCTCGGAAGGCCACTAAATACTATCTATAGAATTTATTCGGCAGAGTTACGGGATACAAATATGATTTAGGAGGACCCAGGAATACTGGCGGGTGACAGGATATTCCTGGAGGCGGCACGTGGTGTCCACATGCTCTACTTAATAAGCGGATATGGAAAAAAAGAAGAAGAAGATAAAATTTGGATTAACATGTAGGACCCAATGCTAAATGGCCTAACAAATTTCGTGACAGCAAATTAATTATTAAAAAATAGTTTCAGATAATTTTTCATATGATATAAGTCATATGCTTTACTTTTGGAGTGGACATGCTAAAAACATGTTTTTCATTAATATTTTCTGCAATATCTTACACCGCGTGAGTACAATTATTCTCTTTAACTGCGGACGTCATCAGCGTGTTAATATCATGCTCGCTTCGAAAGATTTTAATACTCCAGCTCGAAGGTTTAATAAATATTTTTAACCCTTTCACGGTGACGGTCCACGCTACGCAACGCTACAGAATTATTTATCGGATGCGGCTGGCGTGTGACTCGTTGCGAATTCCCTTTGTTACTCAAACGAAGGGAGAGAGGGTCAAATATTTCGCAGAGAAACACGACGCCAGATAGTATATTTCACGCCTTCTACACTGTACAAAGCGTTTCGGAAAATTAATTTTTCGAAATTGCAACGCCATGTAAATTATTTTTACCCTTTGCCTGTTTCAATTTTATCTCGCTATGGAAACAAAGTTATTTTAAATTTGGAATATGTATTGACTTTTAGTTCCATATTTGGTCTACTGGTAAGAATAAACGCATTTTACCTGTAAATCATGGATTCAAATATCACTGTTGCATTGCGACTGTAGAAAGGAAAAACAACGTAACCTATAACAATGCGTTTTTTTAACTTTAAATCTAAATTTAGATACTAATAATCGGCATTTGGAATATATATTCTTATATATTAAGTAGTGTACATTGTTATTATCGAAATAAAGCTATTTGAAAAAAAATCAAGCTTACGCCATTGTCACTGTGTGATGATGAAATGTCTTTGCGGATATCCATATAAATTCATTTCGGGAGTCGATTTATTCACACTGTGTGGATTTCTTCACACCATATGAATTAGTTACCAGCTAACTGCTTAGCCTAATGGGCATACAATCCTGCATCTTTGATTTATTTAAATCCTACAGCTGTGGTTATCTAATCCGCAATTGTCGTCTGAAAAGCGCACTCTTTAACGTCTAGTTACCAGTAAGACAATTCTTTATATCAATATTAAATTTGAAACCTTAGATGACGAGTTGAAATTCCTCAAGAGTTTAAAAAAAAAACAATACAGGACTTGATACCCGATGACTTGAACAATCAACTGACCCTAATTCTCGTGCAAAAAATTATCAAGGAAAGTCTTTACAGTGTCGGGATCCATGTAATCATAGCATGAATTTTAATGGCTTAATTCTTGCTTAGTCTCCTTGATAGCGTAGAGGTCAACGTGCGCGCCTAGCAATCCGGGTTCAATTCTCCAACTGTCAGATTTTAAAAAAATCAAAATGAAGGACTGGATACCTATTGGGTTGAGTGATTGTCTGACAAACAATTCTCATGAGAAATAATCTATATACCGGATTTCTATCCTTTATCCCGGGGTTTCCCAAACTATGTTCCGCGGAACACTGGTATTCCGTAAAGCCTGACTAAGTGTTCCGCGACAATTTGGAAAGCTTTTATATACTGTAACAAATTTAAAGATCTTCTTACTAGGAAGAATTACGCAAGCTAAACAAATAGGCTAAGTGTCCCGTTAAAATTTCCGGATTTGCAAAGTGTTCCATTGCAGAAAAAGTTTGCAAAACCCTGCTTTACCCTATACTTTGGGAGTGAATATCTTCATACTGTGTATATCAATTTTTTCCACTTAGTCAGCGAATATGGTGTAAAAAAATCTTGTTTGTATAAAAATTACATAAAATATTATTGTCACATCCCTGAGCCTTAATTTTTGAAGGCCCTATTCAACCATGACATACTTAAATATATATTTAATATTTAAATATCGCGTATTTCATAATAATAGAAGATAAAAACGAAAACAACAACATCGAAAAAAAACGCACAAAAGAATATAAAATATCACGCTTTAGATATTGTTAAAACAAAATAATTTCTTATATTAAAAAAACCACAATGTCATGATAGTCATTTCTGACATTCAAATTAAAAACAAACCCTTATAAGCTGGAGGCTGCACTAAGGAGGTTGTATTTCTTTGCATAATTAGAAATTTTGGCAAAATTACGACACCGGTTATGAGATATCATCCCTTAACGTAAACACTTTAACTTCAGCAGGGGATGTTAAGGGTATACGCATTGTTTTCATATAATTATATGAAGGTTGTTAACGATGAGGTTTGTAGATTTAAGGGTTAATTTTGCGATTAATTTCGTAGTATTATAAATCTCAGAACTGCCACTTGTGAATTTTTCAATTTTATTTATCGTATCAAAAATTGTTTATTAATTTAAAATAAATTATTACTATCTCAGACCGGTAGCGAGATTATCACGTGCTATTTACATTCAAGAAACGCGAATTTAATTTTTACGTCTTTTGGATTTAAAAACCCCGAAAATGTATTAAGAATTAACCCTTTGAGGAGTAAGGATGTACATGTATGTCCGTGCGCCTTCTCGCCATGTTTTCAAATTCATTCTTTGATAATTTAAATATTATATTACTGTTTTTTTAATATAAATACTAGCCAAACATATAAATTAAATGTAGAGGTCATTAAAACGTAAATATTGCCAAAAAAATGTTGACTTCAGCATTGAAAATATCGCTTATGCTCTTTCTATAATTATTATGTGTTGTAAAGAAATGCAAGATTATTTTTACTGCTAATTACATAAGCACAAAAAATTTCACATAATTTTTTCATTTGCGTTCAAATTTTCTCTCAAGTGCTCTTTGATTCCTAAATAGAAGTGACCACATGTGGTAATGCTATACACATTTTTACCGATCTGTAATAACTTTTCAGTTTATTTTGTTCGTTATTTAGAAATAGAAGAGCATTGTTTACAAATTGACACATCCAATTCGATTGATTTAATGCTAGTAGTTTAATTGATAGCAGTAAAATATTTGAGTACTTAAAACTTGTGTGCATAAAAAATGAACTCACCAATGAAAGATTTAAAATTGGTTTGAGTAATTCATTATCTGACAACTAATTCTCGTAAAAAATAATTTGTCAAGATATGTCTTTACATTGCAGTAATCCATATATTTTACTTTCAGAGCGGGCATCTTCACACTATGTAGATTAATATATGATCCGTTTTCGGGGCGGACATGGTGAAGAGTGAAAATATAATAAGTAACAATTTCACAGAGAGTTGATTGCTAGCCATACGTAATGATATTAATGAATATGCTTTGTAGGATATATTATCAAGTGATACATTGGCTGAAACACGTCCTACAGATTGCCTTTGAAGGGTTAAAATCTTATTTACTTCGTCTTTTTTTTTTATCTCTATAATTCAGGCATTTTGTAATGTATAAGATGAATATTATCTATAGAATATATTCGACGAATTTAAGGGACGCTGGCATAATCTGATAGGATGCAAAACGAGTGGTGGAGATAGCTCTGGAGACGATTGGTCATCATCAATATATGAAATGGATGTTGTAAGAAGGAAGAATGAGTAAATAATACATGAAAAATATACACCACGTTGAGGTTTAATCTAAAAGCATACTCGATAGAAAGTTTGTTGAATATAGACACGAATAGTTTAATATTAAATGGTGTTCATTAATACAATATTGTTTTGGTTAATTGTCTATGAGTTTCAAAGTTGTTTTTATTATAAAGGATATCTAACCATTTGGTTAAATGGATGCAAACGATCAGGCTACGCAATAACAAACTCAAGTCTAACAACATTAGAATGATATAATTTGCATATTGTTTCCTCAAAGTGGACGATTAATAAAATTGTTCGCTTCCGCGCTGGAGGATATAGAATTAAATCCCACAGCTGTAAAAGGTTTTTACAAATTATGACAAGCGTTAGCTGTATAAAATGTGGGATTGGATGATTTTAATAAGGGAATAGACAAGTTTTAATATCACGGAAATTTATAAACTCAATTCATAGATTATTGATGGCTTAAAGTGCAAATTTTATAGGAGAGTATTAACACTGATTATTTCGAATTTATTTTTGCGATTTTTTTTTATCAAGAAAAACACTTTTAACAATTTATTCGTACAGCTGTTGACAAGCGACATACTTTCAATAGATCTGAATCCGAAATACATTTTATATTTTTATTATATATAATTTAAATATTCTTCTTTTTCTTTTATATTCGCTCCCTAAGTGGAGCATATGGACACCACGTGCCGTCTCCAAGAATCCCAGTCACCCGCCAGTATTTTTGCGTCCTCCCAGGTCATGCCTGTATCTCGTAACTAAATACATTCTATAGATAGTGTTCAGCGGTCTTCCGGGACGCCAAAGGCCGGTCAACTTAAATAATAAGCAGGTTTGGTTCAGGCGTTCTTGGGGCATCCGCAATATGTGGACGAGCTAGGTCCAGCGTCACGGCTTCATTCAGTGATAAGTGGCTGCATAGTCCGTTCTCTTATCTTCTCATTTCGAACAATGTCATACTACCGTATGCCCAGAATTTGCCGCAGAGATCTGTTCTCAAACATCAGAATACGGTTTTTTTGGGCTTTTGTTGGGTGCCACGTTTCACAACCGTAGAGCAACACTGATAGAATACATGCATTGAACAAAATTCGACATTGAATTAAAATTATATAGAAAGTTGTAAGTTGAAAGTTCTTTTGTATTTTTGCTATACGGTAAACGAAGTATTGCTTTGTCATAAGCGAATTGTTCATTTTTTTATATGCAAGAGTGTGAATTACACATTATTTCCACGAGAATTAGGTGTCAGATAATTGATTTAAGCAACCCAATTTCAGCTCTTTCATTAGTGAGCTAATTTTAATGCACACAAGCTTTAAGCACTAATTTAAAAATATATATATATCCCATGTTTGCTCTTAAAGTAGAGCCAATGGATCTACACTGTATGAAGATATCTACGTCAAAAGTGGAGTATATGGATGTCTGCAATCTGAAGACGTCTTGACAGATTATTTTCACGAGAATTGATTGTCACACAATCACTCAACTCATCAACTGAACTATTTTTAAAATCTGACATAGATGAGGAATTGAGCCTATATTCTCCAAATTGGTATGCTACCAACTACGCCGAGAAGACACTTTTACAGCAATCAATTAAACTAATATCTGAATTATTTAAAACTGGTAAACTTCCATATGTGAGATCACTGTTAGCG
>JAGVSQ010013739.1:0-10951 GCA_022683975.1 Rhyacophila evoluta
GTGGACAAACGAACGAACGAACATACATATTTTGACTTTTATATATTAGATATAGATCAAGCAAATTTGAAAAGTTATTGTGATAGATTATTTTAAATGAAGAATAGTCATGAGTGTTTCAATCAGTATATATATATAGACTACGGAAAAAATGACGTAATTCCAACAGATATTTTTTTACACAAAAAATATTTATTTCATGATTCATGAAAGCTCCGTCATTCGTCACAAAACAATATATTGTTTTGGTTAAAAAAATCAAAACTTTTATAAGATTAAAATTTTAGTAAACACTCGAATTGATCACCTTTAATTTATAGTTGTGTTTTTTCTCACGTATGGCACCTATACGAAGTAATATAAATATATTTGAATGAATATATTAAATAAATGCATTCGATTATTTGTTAAGCTTTTCGTTTGCCTTTGCGGTGATTTTTTACTAGTGCAATGTATAAAAGTACCAATGACTATCAAAGTGAATAGTTAATAATGATTTAAATTATAATTGGTTTATTGTTAAATACAATAAACAAACCATGTGTAAGTGAGTTTTTTTAGCGAAGGTTAGCAAACATAATAACTAGGGGAAGGCCCCCCCCTTGTGGATAAATAAAATATTCCATTAGTGTATAGCCAAATAATCCAGTGCAATTTGGCGGGAAGTATTATGGCTTCGTTCCACACTTTTGATCCAACACGCTTTGAATCTGCAATACGTGAGACGCGTGATATACTAACTAACATAACGTTCACACAGAATTCATATATCAAACTTTTGTATAAATCATGTGCATATTTATATTTTGCGTGCTCAAATTTGAAGAAAATATGTATTTTTTACATTTCTGTTTCTAAAGAACAGTTTTTAGTTCCATATTTTCGATATATTTAAGAAATTGAAGAAGACTTCAAAGAAAAAACAGAACATTCGTAAACGATTTGACACTTACATCCTTACGGCCTTACATCTAAATAAGAAAGTCAACAAATAAAAAATTAAAGTGAAAAAAAATAGTTACAGAATCAACCGATTTTTCTGTTTTAAAAATTGTGGGCTATAGAATTTACAATTATTCATTTAGCACGAGTAAATAATAATGACACACTTTTAAATTGATAGTTCCAATCAATTATGATTTTTAAACCAATAAGTAGTAATTTGTGTAAAGTTTCATATTTTATATTTTTATCGACATTGTTTTTATTTTTATTTAATATAGTTATTTTACTAAGTTTTTTGTATTTTCATTAAATTCTGGAGGGCAGCATACAATTATTCTACTTGTGCTTTTTAGAGGAGTAAAAGTTAAAATCTTAAAGCTCTATTTCAAGTAAAAGCTTAGATTTATATTGAATGTTTGAAAAATTAAAATAAAGAAAGTCTATGATTTTTTAATATTTATAAGATAAATATTTTATAATGTTTTCAAATACAATGTAGGGTTAGATATCTGATGGCAAAATAATATTAAAATCATCTCATATTGTGAAATAATTCAAGTCTTAATATGAAAGGATTATTATTATATTTGCGTGAAAATGTAAAATCCTGCAGATTTGATAGAGTCAAGATGAGGCAGTGCCGACAGGCGGTTTGAAACAAGCCGCGAATAATCAGGCCTTATTATAGCACGATCGCAAACCTACACCTTGTAATAAGATCAAAAAGTTATCCGTCTAAGGTACTTGCAGGACTTCAATATATACCATACACCGAAGAATTAAAACCGACTGATATCCATATACGATATAAATTAAATTAAATATGAACTAGGTTTTGTTATACGTATCGTAATTTTTCACAGTTTATATATTTAAATTGAGATTTTATTCGATAGTTGGTTTATGTTTATTATATTTATCTTTCTTTGTTTTATCCCCATGTTAGTACAAATGTTTTGTCTTGTGGCTTAGCTGATAAACGATCGGAGGTTTGTCAATTATTCGATACCAGTGTTGACAGAGTTTAGTTCTAAAGCTGAATTAAAATCAAATGTTTGTTTTATTATTTAAGGAAAGGAATGGGATATTTATTGATAATGAACTTATAGTAAGGGATATTAAAAAAATATATGGGTGGTTTGTGTACAAGTAAAATCACGGCCTTATTGATATTATAATGATCTATATGCAGACAAAAAATATCGTGAATTACTAGATATAGTACGGTGATCGTAAATTAATGTTAAATAAATGTTTATATATCACTCGAATCTCGTAAATACTGAAAATATTCACGTTTTTATGCAATTCCATAAAAATATAATGTACGATAATATATTTCCATTTTCTGTCGATAAATCTATGGACATAACAGTTTCGTTTTAAAGAATAAGGTCGTCATATTAAATATTATATTTGTAGAAATTGTATGGACGTTAATAAGAATAGAAGCTTTTCATTTGTGATCTGACTCTGAAATGAGTATCCAATTATGTATGTATTAAAACAAAAGCTCAAACTATTTTCTATGTACATATTTGTTTTTAAATCTTTTAAGGGTTAAAAAGATACACTCTCTAAAGAAAAGTTTCCTCATGGAAAAATATGCAAATATTGATACATTGTTTAGTCCTGCAAGATTATAATCATCTTTCAAACTAATATGATATGGTATACAAAGTAGAAGTCAACAGTTGCAATATGCTGCTCGGCAGTACTTACAAACTAAATTTTATAATTAATGCATAGTTAAGTATAGTTATTTATAGTGCTTATTTTTATTATTGTTAAAAAAACTTAAATAAAACTTTAATGATTTAATGATGAATAATCATTTTGCTATTTCATGAAGCTTAAAGTTCAATTGCAAGTTTTATAATAACAATTAAACTAAGCTTAATTCAATGTTCATATTCTAGCATATAGTTATATACATGAGTTTCAAAGCTCACACAAACATAAAAAAATATGTTTTGGATCGCGATATATAAAACTTTTTAAAAATCTTTATTTGTATGTTGCTGGTAACAAGTCCTGCGGTCTTATAAGAGTGTAGTACTTAAAGCTCAGGGTGCCTGTTACACGTGAAGATATTGCAAAGGTTGCGTTAATTTACGGAATGTAATATTTATTGTTACGTGACACAATTCTTTGTTACATGTTTTGAATAGTTATTGTCGTTAATTTTTAGTAATAATAATTTATAATCAACTTTCATTGAATGGACAATAGGTTATTGTTATAAATAATGTAATTCTGTACTATATACTATAGTTTATCAGTACCAGCTTGCAAATTCACTTCTCAAGCATTTTTTTATAATTCTGTTAAATATAATATTTTATATTAACAAGCATTTTCTGTAGAATTTAAATACTTTGCCGATCCGGCAGCTTTTATTCTTTAAACTTCTCGTCAAAAACTTTAAAGAGGAAAATATTTTTGAAATAGGGCAAAAATGCCATATATAAAATGCTGTATGTATAAATGTATGAAAACTGTTGTATATTTATATATGCATATGAGATTTATAGATGGAAACATTGTGTCAAATTGATAAACGTACGCGTTTCGGTACAACAAAGATTTAAGTTTCGTATAAAATGAAAAACCAGATTATTTTTTGGATAAATTAAAAGGCTTATAAGAATTTAATAGAAAATATATGGTGGTTCAAATGTTTAGCGATTGTTGAATATATACAGATGGTTTAATTTCAAAAAACTGGTAACTAGAAAAATTCGCCAAGCAAAGATCTGCTATTTAAAACCCCTATAAATAACGAAGAGTAATCTCTTAGCAGTTATTTTCAGAAGGTTTTTTTTTCAGGAAACTAATTTTTGATTAGGGTTCGTCCAGAAATTTAGTTTTGTTAAATACATACGTATTATGGATATGTTATATTTTAAGTATAAAAACACATCAATTTAACTTTCTTCTGACTGTACAATTGAAGACTGTATAGAAGGACTCCGATACTGGAATTGCAATGTATACTATAATCTGAATGGCAAGTGCGTGTTGAAGCTATTTTTCGTTTAATGCGTAGCACGTGTTCGCGCCATCCCACGTGCTAATGCACCTGTAACGATACTATGTAATCGCATGTTGTAACATTTTCCATACAGAATAATTTTATTTTTTACTATAAGCATAAAAAATGATGTGTATATTTTTTGGTTTTTCAAATCCTTCATGAGCTTTTATTTATTTATCCAAAAAGTTGAAAAAATACATTTTTATAGCTAACATTTAACGGAGTATTACGTACAATAAACATAAAAAATATTTAAAATTAATAAAATAAAACTGTTTTTGCTTCTATTTAAAAAAAATGCCCTTTTTCCCTACTTCTTACCTAACTGAAACTATATGGAGCCCGCTGTCAGTGATCTCAGTTTCCTGGCTATTTATATCTATAGCCCAGAAGTTCAGATATTTCCCTTTCCTTCATGTAAGCTATCTAATAGTCCTGCCATCAATATTTCAATGCTGAAGGCTTTTCGAGGGGAAAGCAATTAAGAAAAACCCCTCTTCCAAATATTATCCTCCTCTTATTAATATGCCATATTTTTAACCCCATATAAACTATCGATAATTTGTTAATAAAAGCATTTTAAATTTTTATTTCGAAATATTTTTATGAAATTTATTATGGGGAAAATAATATTTTGTGTTCCCAAAAAATACAAGCACATATTCTTGATAAACATAAAAGGAGGATTGTAGAAAAGGGGAAAAGTTTTCAAATGAAAACTAATACTATGGCCTTAATTAATATTAAAGCACAAAAAAACGCTGTTCATAGTTTGTGCATTATGTCGAGTATATAGAAATGTGGTATGAAAAGATTATTTTTTAAGAAATCGGTTTTTAGAAAGAGAAAGGTTAACGTTGCAATTTTAATTATTTTTTTACTATATTTCATTAAATTAGGGGGATAGATTCTTTGCTGAAGAACGTGAATTTACTATCTCAATTCCCGAAGGGATATTATACTATGAATAAAATAAAATTTCTTAGCTTATTTCTTCAGTATGACCATTCTTCAATCAATATCCTACGGATGCTTCTAAATACGTATTTTTTTTCAATTCTTAATTTTGCTAAGTGAAATATATTATAACATATTAATGTTAAGTTCAAATGATATGCTTATAAATTTAAAGCATTAAAAAACTAAATACAAAAAATAATACTGAAGGGTAAAAAAAGCAAAAATTTTCAGTCATACTATGATTAAATTTTATTTATGATTAAGACAATACGAAACTTGAATCATATCAAATTACTTAAATGACCTGACTCGTGCACACCCACAGCCATTAATAAACATGTAGTATATATTTTTATTCTTCGTCATAAATCGATCTCACCTTTTCAAAGTTAAACACAAGCATCGACAACAGAATACAATAGTGCTGGTATGCAAAATCTGAATTCTCCCATTGAGACCTCCATAGTAACTTACGAAATTTATCTTCACTTTAAGCTCAAATACCTGGTCATCCGTCTTTATCATTAACAAAATTTATTGGACCAGATATTCGTACGCGGCGCGCAATCTATAATTTATTCTACGATGAAAACACAAATAGTTCGTTTTGTTGATCGATATATGGGGCCGATATTTTCCCAGTGACGCCGTGTGTTATTTTACGAAATAAAATAAATAACTTATAATATTTCAAACTAATTATAGAAATACGATTTTCCACTATCGGTAACATCTCTACCACACACTCAAATGTATATCATGGTGTAACGCATTACATTTATAAAGCCCCATAAGTGTCTCAAAATCTTCAGAATTATATTACCCAAGGTATAAGTTGGCGCAATATTGTGTAATAAAGCGTACAAAATTTGTATTTCAATTAAAACTTGTTAATGACAAATATCAACAAAACAAATTTTCTTGCACTCAGTGAGATGCCCGTATTAGTATTAATATAATAATATATCGTCCCTTTCGAGGTAAAACTCATTAAGTGCATTTTTGGCTAAAATGACTTTTTTTTAAATCCACTAATTTTTACAAGGCCTATCGTTTGAAGAGGTCAGTTTGACGATAATTATCCTATTAACAAAAAAAAAACAGAAGAGGGTAACCTAAGAAACGGATTTTATATCGCAAAAAATATCACAAAACGTCAATATCTCAAAACTATAAAAATGCAGTTGATGAGATTTACCTTTAAAGGGGCTAATTATGTATATTATCAATGCAGATAGATATTGATATAATGTATTTTTGAAGTGGTTATTTTCGCACTTTTGAGATTATTATGCTATAGCTTCAGAACGGAAAAGGTAAGAAATTTGTTGACAAAAAAATTGGTTCGATTTTATATAATCCTGTTTACTTATTTCATCTTTAGTTAAAATCCTATCGACTGGATTAAGTGTATGTTAAATATAAAATCATCGCTTTCATTAAATCTTTATTTTGACTTCCAATGAAATCAATGAATATTAAATTTTTAAATTTTATTTGTTTGCTTTGTGATTTTTCATTGCTTTTTTATGAATATATTTAGGTTATAGGTTACTCTCTTCTGTTTTTTTTTGTTAATAGGATAGTTATCGTCAAACTGACCTCTTCAAACGATAGGCCTTGTAAAAATTAGTGGATCTAGAAAATTTTGCAAGTCTAACCTGAGCAAAAATATTAATATGACACTTTATTTTAATAAATTTGATCAATTTCTTAGATAGGAAAGAAATGGGTGTTTTTATATAAATAAAGGTGAAATTAATGTCGTACAAAAAAATAAAACTTAGTCCCTGAACGGTTATATTTCTGAAATTATTGCTTGGTACAGAATATTTAATATTTATTTTCTTATTTTTTGAACTTATAATACAACGTCAGTTGAATTTTACAAATATAGAAAGTATATGGCGATAATTGAAAATCAATATAAAAAAAGACAATTAAAGAATATGACGACCCGTCATTGCTTACTAAAACGCACATAAAAGGCACCTAACAAACATTAACTTAATTCATAGCTCACGACTTTTGAGAGCACCATATTTTTAATTGGCCAATCACTGTTCTTCACACGTACAAATAGCGAAGGTATCTTTGCCTTTTGGGTTTCGGCCAAGTCTCTCAACATAAGTGTTGTTTATGATACAGAAACAGTGGGAAAATATTTTTCATACTAGAATATGGTTCACCCTGGGTTCTAAAAATAAATAATGACATATCGAAAAATAAATACGATGGCTGTGACATTTTTTTATTGTTTTTGCGTTAATATTATATTTGGAACTATTATTTTCAAATTGTTTATCGAAATTCACTATAACAAAGGTTAATAAATGCATAATATTGATTAAATTTATACATATTAATTATTTTTGCTTTTAAATTATAGCTTTTTGCTTGTGATAATATATCATTATCAAAATCATGATTTTATACAGATAATAAATTGGCTTTCTGTTTGTAGAAATTGAAAAAAATCTAACGTGGCAATAAAACGAAGAAATATAAATATGTATTTTTTAAATACCATGTTTGCCCCCAAAATATGGATCTACACAGTGTAAAGATATTCACTCCGAAAGTGTATATAGATCTTTGAAATGTGAAGACGTCTTGGCATATAATTTTTCAAAAGATTTTTTTATCACACAATTGCTCAATCCAATGAGCATCTAGTCGTCCGTTTTCGGATTTTTTTTATTCGAATCGCGCATGCTTACCTGTACGCTACCGAGGAGACTAAATTTGAAAACATTTTTATGAATAAGACTTCCTATTTGTAATCATTTTAAAATTATTATATTATAGTTCTGTTTTAATATTTGAGAACTTAACTGTAGAGTTAAATTAGTTTTTAAAGTTTTAAGTGTTTTATAAATATATATTTTAACTAAAGATAAATTTATGTTATTTTATTTATCATGACAGTGGTTTTGAAAAATCATGGTCACCCTATGATCGAATAAATTTGTTTAAGTTAAATAACATTTTGTACTGCACGTTTTAACAAAACTGTGGAATCACTACGCATCACCTCGATTAAACTGGGATTAATTTATTACCTTTGTCTAAAGATGTAAACGTTTATACTAGCAGTTGATATATATTTAAAACACATTTATCAAAAAACGTTACCACAATTGCCTTGAAAACTTAGTGTAATTTTGCAGTATCTTGAGTTTCATAGCTCATCATTATGTTTTATTTTTATTATAGTTTAGATTGCTATTTAGGGCATACGTGTCTATTAACCGCCTACAATCTGTGCATAATATATTCAAGAAGTTACCTACTTCTTTAAAAACGATTTTTGTAAAAAAAAAATATTTTATGACTAAGTAATGTTTAAAAATATTTATACTCCAAGAGTCCAAAGCAATTAACAATGATATACTAGTCATTAATGACAATAAATTTTATGGTAAAATTACAGTGCTAGATAAAGCTTTTAAAATCCACAACAACCAAAAAAAGCTTTTTGTTTTATATTAAACAAACAAATCTCCTTAATAATTTATTCATAATTATATGATTTTACCGATGTGAAGGCATATCCTGATAGATTTTTTAAAAAGTTTATTTTTATTTTAAGTGTAATTTTATTTAATTAATCATTTATCCAAAAAATATTCTTACTAAAAAGTCGAGCTTTATGTAAATCAACTAGCCCTTACTTATTTCTCATCGAGTAAATAAAGTATTTTAATGATATCACAACCAACATAAACAAACATAATCAATTGAAAATCGTATAAAATACAAGCATACTTTGGTTCTGCTTAATAGTTTTAATTATCAAAAAAATAGATATTGGTCTCAAGTACACAAACTTTGAACAAAAGGTATTTTAAGATTTTTAATAAATAATAACAGAGTTCAGTAAAAGAGAGTTCAAACGATATAAATTATTATATTTGAAGAGATTTATACAGTTATTTATATGAATTGATAAATTGTAATAAAAAAAATATATAGAATTGTAATATCTTCTAATCAGATTAAAGGTAAGAATATTTTATGTTATCTTTACGAATGTATCGTAAAGCTTTTGTGTTATTTGTTATTTATGTTATTTTTCAAGATAAGATTATATTCAATAAAATGAAAGTAATCGACGAATAAAAAATAGTATGATACGGAATTAAACGAAACAAATCGTTATACATTGGCATTTTGTAGCACATATTTATTATTATTCAAATATGTGTATTGAACACAATAAATAAAACTGTCTGCTTAGACTTTAGTAATGATTTATCGAACTGCTTACACCGATGCTTATGTAAACCAGCCTATAAAACTGTTAAGCCAGGGAGAGGTTGTTTATGATGTGAAAGTTCACTGAAGATTCTATAATACATACAACCGAGATATGTTATATATATGGTTACATTTATAACATATATCACATTTAATTCACGGTGGATCAAGTCCAACATTACGATCTCTAAACATGAACATAAAATTATCAAGTTCGAGGAAGATTCATCCATATTATCCTGTCGGAAGAAAGTGTCCTGTATGAAAAAACATCTGATTAGTTTTCTGCATGGC
Source organism: Rhyacophila evoluta (assembly GCA_022683975.1). Classification (NCBI taxonomy): domain Eukaryota; kingdom Metazoa; phylum Arthropoda; class Insecta; order Trichoptera; family Rhyacophilidae; genus Rhyacophila; species Rhyacophila evoluta. Next base: position 9,497 of record JAGVSQ010013739.1, read on the forward strand.
TCACCGCGTAGAAACAGAAAATTTACATTTTTTTACTGAAAAGGCTGTATCTGTTTCTTTTTAAATTTCTGACTATACCTATGGTTAAGTTTCTTCTTTGATCTATTAAAGACTTTAAATGATTAGGAAAACCAAACTTCTATACAAGTTGTCATCATGTATATATACTGTGCATTTGATGTTTAGATAACCAAATTCAGACAGATATATGTATATTTGAGATATCCATTTTACTGACAGTTGACTCGTTGATTATTTAGAAGTTTAAAGGACAACTGTGATTAGTTTTGTTTTTATTTTCGCTTTTCCAAATTTATTGCTTCATCTAAGATTCTGTCATTTCTCAATAAAAATAACTTAAAATTTATGCTCAAATTTATTAGTAGACCTACCCATAGAATATTCTATTATCAACACGACAGGCAACAAATGAACTAGACGATATAAAAATACGAAAATCATTACCGAATTAATTAAATTATTTTATTAAACCTTTGTAAATTGCAGTTCTACCAAGTAATGGTAACTCAATAACGAATAAAATATATGACAACAAATATACTATTCATTTTTAATCCCCATATCGAGTGCATAGATTTTACTAATATGAAGTCATACGTTGATAAATTGTTTTGAAAGTAAATGACTTTAAAACTAAAAGCCAATTACACGATTCATTCGGCACCCATGTCTTGAATTTTAATACTTTTTCGTAACTGTGAGACTTGAACCCGTGACCTTCGATGCCGTAGCTCTGGCGCCTACCAAATCGGTTAGCTAGGCGACAGATTATTTATAGTGTTCTTTACTGAATACCATTATTTATAATAAATAGTCGGTCTCAATACGAAATACAATAATTCTTTATTTTATTAATATTAAACAAATATGTAGAAAAGATCGAAATGTTTACCTGCTAAGGAAATAAATGTTTGGATACATACAAGTTCTTTAATATGTTATTATTTTAGAACGGGACTGTATCCAAGAATTTTTCTTTTGCAAACACAAAAATGAGATATTCTCAATCGACTTTTAAAATGAATTAAAAGATTCAAAGTGAGTTGCATATTTTCTACGTTTGTATGTCCAATTAGCGAGTGAATTAAAAAAAGAAATGTTTGAATTATTTTTATTACTTAAATTACAAAAACTGATTGATTTTTTTTACCGATTATGTTTTTTCGTCGTTATTTTTAAAAATATATTCCAAAAAGATCCAAAGTGAGTCGAATCTTTTATACACATATACGTTTAATCAGAAAATGGACTTAAAAGAAAACAGTATGAATTATATATGTTATTTAAATGTAAAAGCTGATTATAAGCGAGTCTATTTTTCTATAATAAATATCAGAATTAATTCAAAGTAGGTTGAGTCTTTTCTAACATAATATGTAGAAAATTCTAAATTATTTAAAACTGGTAAACTTCCATATGTGAGATCACTGTTAG
>JAGVSQ010013740.1:0-10950 GCA_022683975.1 Rhyacophila evoluta
ACCAAATAGTCTCCATTTTTCAATTTACTTTTTTTTATCATTTTATCTCTTTTAACTTCAACACACTTAAGTGCATGGTAACCTAAGTATTGGCTAATTTATATTTACTTCCGGGACATTCCCGTTGAATAAAGTAGATCTCTTCTCGATATCTGAGCCTTGGGATACGCCTGATTAAGACCAGGCGTAAGGATGGAGCGGGTTGATAAAGGACACATTTAGTAGTAATTTTGAATAACAATATGGTCAACAGTTTATTAACTCGTTCAAATTCAATCATTTTGTCTCCCCAGTAGTGTAGTTGGTAGCGTGCAGCTCTAGCGATCCGGAAAATGCGGGTTTGATTCCCCATCTGTCAGATTTTTTAAATTAAAAAAATCTAGAATGGATGCCCATTGAATTGAGTAATTGTCTGACAAAAAATTCTCATGACAAATAATCAGTCAAGATGTTTACACATTGCGAAGATCCATATCCTTCATTTTCATAACGGATGTCTCCACACTGTGTAGATCTATCTTTTTCATTTTGGGAGTGAACATGGTATAACAAATATATACATTAAATAATTAACAAAAGATAATAATTAGCCACTATTAAATCAACTTGAGAATGTCCGAAAATGTTGAAAAATTGTATGACAAATAATTCTCGTGAAAATAATTTGTCAAAACGTCTTCATATTACGAAGATCCATACACCCCTCATTCGGAATGGATATCTTCACACCGTGTAGATCCATACGCTCTATGTTGGGAACGTATATTTTATAAAAAAAAATGTTCAATCATTTGTCTTGTGAAAATTTAAAATCATTTCACTTTAATTTTTTGTAAACACACGTTTTAAACAAATATCCTTGTGTAGTTTCAGGTGTTTTGATAATAAATCTCCACGTGTCGAATTCGTAATCTACGGGTGTACAAATGACGATTTTGTGTCCCACTTCAGTACGAATAAATAACTTATTTAGATATTCGGAATTTCCTGATGTGGCACAACATGTGTTACCTAGCCCTGAATGTTGCCCTGTTGTGCAATCATTTCGATTTATATCACTCTCAGGATATGGGAGCGTGTTTATTGGTGATGGATTTTCCCTGTAAGTATACGCGCTACACGAAAAGGGATAGAAAACTTCTGCGTGCACGTTAAAAACAAATTCAACACCAAAAATAACCCTTTTTTCTTATTCATTATTAATTTTCTCTTGATATGTATTTTTTTATACCATATTCAAACCAAAGTTCGAGCAAATGGACCTACACAGTGTGAAGATATCCACTCTGAAAGTGTAGTATATAAATCTTCGTAATGCAAATCTTGACTGATTATTTTTCATGAGAGTTGTTTGTCTGATAATTAATCAACCCAATGGGCTTCTAGTCTTGTATTTTCAGATTTTTTAAATCCGACAGATGGGAAATCGAGTGTGTATTCCTTGGATTGCTAGACTGCGCACGTTACCAACAACGCTACTGTGGAAGCAAAATGAATGAAAATAATGAAAATGAAAATAAACTGTTGACATTTATCCATTTTAAGATTTAAAATTGCTACTAAATGTGCCCTTTATCGACCTGCTTGATGGGGAATCGAATCCGCATTCCCTGGATGCTGGGTGCTTACGCTACCAACTTCTCTAACCGGGGAGACAACTCTTTATAAACTGTAAAATTGTCCTTAATTTTTTTTATTCTTTTTACATATACGTTCGTTAAGTGGAGCATATGGACACCGCGTGCCACTCCCAAGAATTGCTGTTCTTTTTTGTACTCTTCTACGTCATACGTACATCTCAAAAATTCGTCGAATATTTTCTATATATAATAGTAGTGTAGCTATAAATTCAGCGTCCTGGAGCAAGTATATTTGTTGCACCTCCAACAATTTCTCATTTTCTTTAGCTCTCACGCTACTTTTATTCAGAATTTGTAAGTTTTCATTTTTTTAGCTCTCGTACTAACTTTACTTGCGCCCCTTTAATTCGTGCGCCCGGAGCAGTCTACTCTAACTGCTCTTTGGTTGCTACGCCACTTATATATAATATTTAGCAACCTTACAGGACGCTCAAACCCAATTGGCTTCAAGGGTAGGCAGATCAAATTCATTTGAAGCATCCGTAACATACGGCTGAGCTGGATCCAGCTTCGCAGCTTCACTTTATCAGTAATTAGTGACTGTATGGTCCGTTTTCTTATATTTTCATTATAAATGGAATAATAATACGATATCCTCAGAATTTGCTGTAAGCATATGTTCTCGAAACTTAGTAAACGAATGCTTCGGGCCTTTGTTAGGTGCCATGAGCAGCACTGACTGAAGACACACATTGAACTAGTCAAATTTGTTTATTAACTTATACAGCTTAGAGTTTTAACTAATATTATTGATATAAGTATTTAACCGTTTTGTTTGTTTAGTCAATGATTTTTAAGCCCATACAATCAATGAGACGAATGGGCTATATTAAGTCAATTAAAAAAAAAAAAATATCGCCAATTTTTAATATATTATTTATATTTATATTTACTAAAAGTGTTTATTACTCCTGAATCCTACTCTCACCTTTCACAATGAAACTGCTTGAATAATGTACGCGAATTCGCACAAGGAGTGGTTGCCCGAGGCATCTAGCCCAGTGATACCTATATGTAGGTTCGCGAGCCTAAGTCCGGCCGTTCAGAAACATAAAAGTTATATTTTTAAAAGTCACAAATTTAAGTTGTAACATTACACAAACAAAATAAAATGTTGTAAGCTTGTATTTCATAAATGTAAAGGGATTTTTACTATCAAAAGATATAACACTAAATTTAAATAGGTTTAGAGATTGGTTGACAAATATTTCTCTTGAAAAAACTAACAAGATAAATAATTTAGAATTTAAAATCAATTTCCATCAAGCACCATCAGTCGAAAATATTAATTAGATACATATGTATATCGTGAATTTCATAAGTTATACATTTCGAGTGAAAATCGTGTAAAAATATACTTTTGTACTGATATATACAAACGTACACACATCCATTAACAAAATTATAGATCATGACTCACTATTTCTTCATGTATAATATGGACCTTAGAAATCGAAAACATGGACCTCTTTTTAAGATAGATTATACCATGCTCGCTCCTAAAGTGGAGCTTATGGATTTACACAGTATGAAGCTACCCACTCTGAAAGAGGAGTATATGGATTTTAACAACGTGAAGACGTCTTGACAAATTATTTTTTTCACGACAATCGTTTGTCAGACAATTGCTCAACCCAATGAACATCCAGTCCTGCATTTAAACCTGTACAATATTTCAATTTATCCAGAGAGTTTTACAAAAATCTTCTTTTAGCCAATTATTTAAGATATTACGCATTTAACTCTGCATCATTAAATGTGCTAAAAATTTTTGCCAACTATGAGATTCGAACTAGTATCCTCCAATATCGAAGCGTATGTATTTGACCTTTGTCAAATGGAAGACAGAACTATAGACTTTCTAAATGCTTCATAATTTTTTTACGCGTTTATTTTTTGTTATATATATTAAAGACGACGTTTATGGTTTATATATATATGTGTATAAATGTTTATATATTTTATCATTATCGTCCCAAAAGTGGAGCGTGTGGATCCAACAAGTGTGAAAATATCCACTTCGAAAGTGGAGTATATGGATCACCACAGTGTAAAGACATGTCTTGACCAATAAATTTTTTCATGAAAATTATTCGTAAGACAAAAATTTCTCAACTTGGTAGGAATCAAATTCTGCTTAAAGTAAATAATAATGTAAAAAAAAATAATGACGTATTTTTAGAGATCTTTTGTGGTGGTATTCAGAATATTAGGTTTTAGGTGAAAAGGGTTGAAAACCGCTGCTTTAACCCATCGTAGTGTTAACTGAAAAGAATGTGGAAGTAACGAGGAAAGAGTTTCCCGGGCCACAATTTTAAGATGGAAAAAGGTGCATCGGATAATGGAAAAGAAATGAAAAGCTTTTTGACGCATATTTTCAGTTTATTTCTTTTGAATAAACAGCCATAATATTAAGATCCTTTTTGTGTGAATAAATCATTCTTTTTTCCGTTCTTCTGTAAAACGAAAAAATAAATATATATACATGAAACAAAAACGTGTACTAAACAAATCCACATTGATTAAACTACCCTCAATAAAAGCGTATCGCAATTAACAGCTTTTCCATCCATCGTAAGGTGTTTTAAGTCTACTGGATTATCCTGACTAATTACAGGAAGTCTATAAACAAAAAATAGTGAACATGTATACAGCACAAATTTACCCCACCATAATGAATTTTATAAAATAAATTTCATTAAAATTTTAACTAAGTAATTTTATAAACATTACTTAAAAAATCCTTTTTATTTTAATTAATAATTTTATTATACTGAATAGAACAAACATTTTGACATCAACTGTGAAAACGAAAAAGGACTTACCCCACATATTTTACAAGAGGGACAAAAAACGTTTACTTAATGATTTAGAGCCACAGACAAAATACGTGAAAGAGACAATTTTTAAGTGCACGAAGACTGAAACTGGTGTCTTATTTACCCAATCTGATAAAAATACAATAAGCTATTTAAGAAAAACGTATAAAATTGATGTGATGGAAGTTTTTTTTCCTGGTCAAAAATTTGAGAGACTATCATTTTTTCAAACGTAAAGTTTAAATTGAGATGCTACTTTGGCATTCGTAGCTTATACCCATTTAGTAGAATGTGTATCAAGTTGTATACATTCTGATTATCAGGTTAAAGCTTTTTTGAAAAATTGAGGGTTTTGCCCTTTTTCCTTTTCACAGTCGAAATATTATATTCTTCCCTTAGGTAGTGACCGCAATCAGCCCGCATAGCTGCAGGGAATATAATATAAATGTATTTATTCTAAGCACGAGTTTGTGCTTATGTATTCCTTAATGAAACATCTGAAACTATAGGAAAAAGGAAATGCCCAAGAAGAAGGCTCGTATGCGGGAACAATTCTATTATACAAACAATGTTTGGTTAAGCAAGTTAAATTTCCGTTTCAGGTTATGTATTTATATAATGTGTGGAACTGATTGATGGGAAATACTTTTTACAGGATATACGTAAGAAATATACACCTTATGGTGGCTGATAGGTTAGCGAGCATGCTTTTAGAATAGGAAGTTGTGGGCTCAAATCTTTTAGCTGTATGATTATTTAAAATCTAGATACTTAGCTTCTACTGCTATATTTAGGGACACCACAAAGGCGTGAATGTTTTAAAATCAAAATTAAATTCCTCAAATGAAGTCTACTGATATTTTAATATAAAATAGGTAATTCATTTTTGTTTTCTCGTTAGTCGAGAAGTTGGGGAATGTGCGTTCGATTCCCGCATCTGTCGCATTTAAATCACTTAAAATGCAAAACTAGGTGCTTAATTCTCATAACGAAACATCTAAATAAGAATTTATAATGCTGTAAATTTTAAAATTGAGAAATTTACAATATCAAGTATCGGAGAGGTCAATGTTTGTTTTTTTGAACCAAAGATTGTGTATTTGAGTCCAATAAATAAAGGATGATAACTAATTCTTGTAAAAAATCTGTCTAAATAAGTTGTTATAGTACTGATAATTATATACTCCAATTATGGAGCGGATATCTTCCTACCGTGTAAATATATACATGGTCTGCTATTGGGGCGAAAATGGTTTAAAAATTGAGAAATTTATAATATCAAGTAGCGCAGAAGACGATGTTTGTGTTTTTGAACCAGAAGTTTTATATTTGAGTCCAACAAAGAAAGGATGACAACTAATTCTTGTGAAAAATCTGTCAAAATAAGTTTTCATAATGCTGATAATTATATACTCAATTTTTGGATTGATAATCTTTACACTGTTAAAATTAATATACTTCAATTAAGAGTGGGATTAGTGATGAAAGATACGCAAAGAAAGAGAGATAGAAAATGATAAATATAACGTCGACTTAGGATTGATTTGTCGAATATCAACGGTGAGTAATTTAAAAAACAAAACGTAGTTCAATGAATTAGATAGTTTGTACAATATTACATACACTTATTCTATTTCTTCCATAATAAATTGAACATATGGCTTTAAAAAATTGTCCAGATGTATGTATTTAAAGGTCAGTTTATATCATATTCTCAACATTTAATGATTAGTCTATTCGACAAACCTAAAGCGTAGATATGATGCCGTGTGTAATCATTATTGGAGGGCTAATTTTAAAATCATTTGAATTAAAAATTTCAGCTTGAATAATTTTACTATTGATATCTATCCACATTAAAAGTTAATTTTAAAACCAGACTGAAAATTATTCAAAATATATACTAGATTTCATTTAACCCCGCAAAATAGAAAGAGGATATTTGTGAATTAAGACAATATTCTGTAAGTAGAGCTTTTTATGGAGCTTTTATAAATATTCCGTTTTAAAATTTAGGATGATATGAATGCTTATAACAAGCGTTCATAAAGACAAAGAAAAAAGATAATTAAAGCTTACATATTAAAACAAGTATGATAAAGGTGAGATTTGTGCAAACACTGTAGATTGATGGACCTTTTTCGCATTATTGTGAATACAAAAAGAAAGAAAAAACGTAAGTGTTTATTGCTTTTCGATCGCTTCCAAGCTTTTTCAGAAAGTGTTCTTTATTTTATTCTAACAAAGACAATGCGCGTATCAGCCTTGGGGCAACCAACATGATTTCGAGTTATTTCGTAGTGACAAATAATGTGTGTAATAAATGCGAACTGCTGAATCTAGCTTGATAAATTGTAACAATATTGTTATTTTGATCACCTCTTAAAATGTCTACAATCACTATAAATACACACGTGAAATCATAATTATAATTTTAGTTACAAATACAATAGAATCTTAATTTACGAGTATAATTTGTTCTGGAAACGTGTTCTTATTCCAAAGCACTTGTGTCTTAAAGAAAATTTCTCCATAGGATATTAACAAAACTCAAATGATCCTTCTTGGTAGCGCAGTTTATAGCGTGCGGGCCTAGCAATCCCGGGAATGCGGGCTCAATTCAGGACTGGATATTGGTTTAGGTAGTTGTCTGACAAACAATTCTCGTGAAAAATAATCTGTCAATATGTCTTCACACTGCGGAGATCCATACATTCATCATTCAGAGTGGATATCTTCACACTGTGTAGATCTATATGCTCTACGTTGGGAGCGAACATGGTATAAAAAAAGATGATCTGTTCTAAAAACATGTAGTATGCTACCGCCACCGTCATGATTCGGACTGGACATTGGCAAGTAAGGGACAAGTCAACGAGAGGGTCAATAGCTTTAAATACCTTGGAGTTCACATCCCATTGAACGGCAGTACGCATAAAAAGATCGCTATCCGCCTTGCGATAGATCAAGCCACATTTGACGCAATGCGAGCTATCTGGTTGGTGCGGTGGTACTCGATCCATACCAAGTGTAAGTTATTCGGCGCATGCATACTGCTGGTGCTGTTATACGGTGGCAAATCATGGCGTTTTACAAAGACTTACAAAGCTCAGTATAAGAATTATATACTGAGCTTTGAAAACAGATGCCTGCGTCGGATGCTTGGTGTGAGGTGAAATGACTTCATCGGGAACATGAAGATACAAGAGCAAATAGGGCACTCTCTTGTCATATTAAAAGTCATGCAGCGGTGCTGGAACTGGCTGGAGTACGTACTTTGGATGTTATTTAATTTAGAATTATTGTTACATTTGAGCCCTATTTCATGGTCATGAATTACGTATAAAATACTATTTAAGGGATTTTAAATACAGTATATTTCTCAAAAGAATGTAGATAATTACAGTAACTATCATTCATGTATATATTGCATTATAACTTATATTCGAGTCATCTATAGAAGTATGGTAATCATTTGGTTCTTTAAGTAGAGAAGGTGATTAATCCTGCACTCCTGATATCTAAGTCATGAGCTCCAAGGGTCGAACAGCCTCGGTTTTTCTTTAGGAGAGTTCTTCTCCTTAGTTAGGGGATCAATTTTGCGCTACCAAATGTTATTTTTTTGACTTCTGCTCTTCGATTGTTCATTAGCTGATGAGGCCAGCAGGTAGAACTAGTTGGTATCTGGTTATCTCTACCATATTATTGTATATGAGCACATTTTCTACTAATGAGGGCATCACATGGTAGCCATATGCTCCTTATCGGGATATGCACATTTTCTATAAAGATAAGTGGTGATTCTGCGTGCTTTGCATTCTGGAGAATGTGGTATCAATTGCCACATCTGTCGGATTATTTTAAGGTTCCAAAAAATGCAGGAATGAAGTGATTTGGTTGAGCACTTGTCTGATAAACAACTTTCGTAAAAATAATCTGTCAAGATATGTAAATAAATTCGATCCATATGCTCCACTTCCAAAGGAGAAATTCAATAAAATAATCCACTGAAATACATCTCAAAATTATTTATTACTGTGTGAATCTTTTTTAAAATTTAATATCGGAACATTTTATTATTTATTTTCACAAATAAATATCTCCAATCCTAAGCAAATATCCATTAAATGGAATTGGCCTTTCGGTAGCAAAAATCCCTTAAATTATTGATCCAAACTCCGCACTGAATTTACCAATCTCTGCAAAAAAAAGGACAAAACTGTCCCATATTAAAACCGCATGCCTGGTCACCGGAGGCCAACCCATACAATATAATATATTATCATATATATATCAGTTCTCCGCAACCTTTAATCTTTTGCGGCACACCGTAAGTAAACATATTTATAAAAATGTGCGTACACGGAAATTAAATTATCTCTTTGCACTCGAATACGGATAATTTTTATGATAACGGATGTGTATAATAGGCATTTTTTATAAGTTATTCTTTTTGAATAACTTTAAAACATTTATTGTTTTATTTTATTTTTTAAACCATGTTCGCTCCCAAAGTGGAGCATATGGATCAACACAGTGTGAATAAATCCACTCCGAAAGTGGATTATATGGATCTCCGCTATGCGAAGACGTCTTAACAGACTATTTTTCACGAGAATCGTTTGTCAGACAACTGCGCGACCCAATGGGTATCCAGTCCTGCATTTTCAATTTTTTTAAATCTGACCAGATGGGGAATCAAGCCCGCATTTCTCGGATTGCTAGGCGCACGCGCTACCAAGTACGCTAACCGGAAAGATTTATTATTAAGAAACTTCATTTTCAATTAAAAATTATAAACTAGTTAGATTAATAGTATCTGTTAATTGAGTTATAGTTTTATATTAAGTCCATTGAAATATTTATTTTTTAACCAAAATAAATTAAATAATTGAGAAAAACATTATGATTTTAAAGTGTCAATTTTTTTGAAGTCCTAAAATTATATTCTTATAAAATAGACTGGAAATGCATTGAGTTGTCGAATGTCTTCATAGCGGCAATTGTAAATATTGCAGAATAGAAACTAATTATTATTTTTTTAAGTATATCAGAGTATATACTTTAAAATATATACCTCCCCGATAGCGTAGTTGGTAGTGTGCGCGCCTAGCAATCCGGGGAATGCGGGTTCGATTCCCCATTTGTTGGATTTTTAAAATCTGAAAATGCAGGACTGGATGCCCATTGATTGGGTGGGGTAATTGTCTGACAAACGATTATTGTGAAAAATAATCTGTCAAGACGTCTTCACATTACGGAGATCCATAGACTCTTCCTTCGTCGTAGATATCTTCACACTATATATATATTCATATGCTCCATGTTGGGAGCAAACATGGTATAGCAAAATAATATAAGAGAAATTCACCATGGCACACCCAGCATACCTTCCTCATCACGTTGGCAGTAGATGGGTTGTGAAGCACTGATTTATGTTGTGTAGTGAAATGAATTTTATTTACAGAGATATCTAGAAAAAAGTATACACTGTTTAGCAAAATGAATAAACTTATAAATACTTTACTATTAAATTCATTCAAAAGCGATTATTTGCTATCTTTAATCTATAAAATTATGAAAGGTTTTTAACTCTTACCTTACTATGTCAAAAACTACAATGATAGACCCCAAATGTCCAGTCAAAAATGTATATTTTAAATTCAAAATATCCTAAATCTACCAGTTGAGTAATTATCATTACGTGTAAAAATCATGATACTTAATGTATGAGACATTAAAAGTCAAATAACATAAGATTATTTGAAAGAAAATTATGCTTTTTTCAGAAAATCAGCCATTCTTATTTGGATTCAGTTTTATTTAGCTTTAATTTTTGTACTGCTAAAAGTTTCTGTTGCTAATCTATCTTTCTGGTATCATTTAACTTCACTAGCATTTAAAATTTGAAATACCATAAAAGACAATGCAGTCTCGACTATTTTCTTTGATTGTTCCTGGCTATATGTCGATGTTAGAGACAGTTTAACAAATGCCAATGGATATTATCCTTTGCGCTACAATTTTCTGGCTAACTCTGTATGTTTTCAAACACAAGACATACAGCTGATACGTCTAATCGAAATAAGAAAAAGAAAAACAGAACCAGAAAGATAAATTTGGGTAGTGATTTTTTTGTTTTGTCTGTATTTTATCTTCAAATATAAATAGTTTTGTGTATCGTATTGATACAGCCATACGAAAATTTGCATTTTTTATTACGTTGCCAAACAATAAAAGATAAATATTTTTGGAGCTATTTTTTGGAACAGCGATAAAATGACCTATAAATAAAAACAGTTCGACTTCAATAAAAAGGGCCATAAAAATACATCTGACAACAGCATGTTTTGTTTTATAATTTCTTCCACTGTGGCTGCACTATGGGTATATAAATTAAGAGTAAAAGTGCCTTCATTCTTATGAAATTATAAATATTCTAAATTATTTAAAACTGGTAAACTTCCAAATGTGAGATCACTGTTAGCGAC
>JAGVSQ010013741.1:0-10950 GCA_022683975.1 Rhyacophila evoluta
TGAAATCGCAATGTAAAAATTGCTAAATATATTTAAAAAATGACTTTTTGGACGTGCCGCCATGGTGGCGGCACTCGAGTGGTAAGGGTTAATATTTATTACGATGCACGGCGTATGCATAATAAGTTGAATGAATGGCTAACAACCGACCAACGTAAAATATTTTATGAATCATACATTTTTATGCAGATCTCCATATATTAAAATAAAAATGTGGAGATATTTTTTTTTTCATTCAGTGAAAATAGTTATTTTTTTACCATGTCCTCTCAAAAAGTGAACTACATGTTATATATTGTGAAGATGTCCACTTCATATGCAATATGAGACATGTTTTTTTTTCATTATATTTTTTATCAGCCAATTGGTCAGCCCATTAGGCATCCAGTCATTCATATTTAGATTTTTTAAATCGAGCATGCGTGGAAATCAAACTCACAAACTCCACCTCCGGGTAACCTCACGGCCACCTGGGAGATAGCTAAATATAATACAAACGTCAAAATATCTATAAATTGCGTGCTAGATTTATAAAAATAAATATGAGGGAAAGACCAGCGGCAAGCCAGTTACAAAAGCGAATTTAGTTGTAAATATCCATTGTTGAAAAAAATGATTATTTCTTCAGAACAATTTCGGCTTCTTAGTGCGTAAATAGAAGACTTCCTCTATTTCAATTGTATACGAAAACGCCGGTTAGAATATCGTTTACTTAATAAAAGTTTCCAACTCGAGAAAATTTAAAAATTTGGCGAATTAAGGAAATCTGTTTTATCCTCAATAAACATATTATACAATATTTAAATTACTCATTGAATCTATGTATACACAAGAAATATCGAAACGTGTAAATATTTTTAATTGTCTTCGAATTTAAATCACTTGTTATCAAACATTCGATAGTAATAATTACTTTTATTTCGTAATAACTTTCGTAATTATTATATAAACAAACTTTTAGACGACCTCTAAGTTGGAATAAACCAGAAAGTCCATACATAAGGAATCAACTGACTATACCCTAAGGCTACGTAATAATAAGATATTCGTAACTTTGAACTGTAATATTTATCGTATTGATTACGTATATTATTATCAAGTTGAAATTCATAATATTTATAACTATAATTACCCAACAGTTCATATGGTTTTTAATTGCAATACGTTTTATTGCACCACGTTGTAAACCATTCTAGTAGTGTGGTAATAATTATCTAAAAATGTACATAGGTATATTATGTATTTAAATTTATACACTGTTACAGAGTTTTGTTTTAGAGGTGATCTGGTTACGCCAATACATTTTTTTTTTAATTTTGTTATTTGAGTCTAATAATAGACTTGTAACCAGCATTTGTAGTCAAAATTAATTATAATTTGTTTTTTTAATGCATAGAAATATTGCCCATCCAATGCAATAACATCATAACTAGACAGCTGTTTTTTTTTAAATTAAAATTTTGATAAATTATACTTTTTATTACAGTCCGTTCATGTGTTTTTACGTGATACAAATGATCTCAACTTAGCTTGAAAATTGTCTTGCAAACGGTAAATGGGTTTGAAAATTAAGCGACAAATGGAAATACACACATTCATTTATCTCAACTATTTTGGTATTTAAATGTAAATTTTGTATGCGAAATTAAGCGCAAATTAGTGTAGTGTTAAATTGGAAATATTGTAATTGAAAAACTCCCTAATGAAAAGTACACAAAAATTCGATTACATCGTTATTACTCAAAATTTGAGTTTTGACATTATTGCATTCAATGGGGGAAATATAAAAATGTTAATTTTATATACTTTTAAATGTATTAGTTTAAAAGTTTATCGAGAAATCACAAACATGATTGATAAATAGCCTCATATAATTATTTTACTAGATCCCTCTTTATAATAAATCGACAAAGCAGTACATTAATGTGAATCGTCTTCACAAAGTTGGATAATTTATTAAATTATAATTCTGTACATATGTTAATTAGTTTGTTAGTAGTTCTTGGTTGCAACACCTACAAGACTAAAATTTATTATAAACGCTCTATATTGCCTCTTGTATGTTACTGACAAACAATTCTCGTGAAAAATAATCTGTCAAGACGTCTTCACAGTGCGGAGATCCATATACTCCTCTTTCGGAGTGGATATCTTCACAATGTGTAGATCCATATGCTCCATGTTTGGAGCGAACATGGTATAAAAAAAAAATGTTACTAACTACGCAAAATATCTAAACCAATAAAAATCTATTCTTTTTTTTTTGATTGGTTGATTTCAATAAACTTATTCTTATGTTGGCCTACTCATAATTTTTTCAAAATTATTTAGTACTGAAATCTTAATTATAAAATAGAAAATACACGCGTGTGTCTGTCACAAGAACTCCTCCCAAACTGTTTAAAATCATCACTTGATCAACAAGAGATTAAAAATATTGTACACGGCCAAGTATTGAAACAAGTTTTACAACAAGTGGATGAAAAAGTAAAATTTCAATAAATAATTAATTCGAGTCTATCCCAAGCAAAACCGAGTAAAAACGCTCGTAATCTATGTAATTAAAATTAAAATCAGTAGTACGTAAACATTAGTCAAATGTTTAATAAAAAAAAACTCTTCATAATGTAGTATCTATAATTCATTTAAAATTTAAATACAAACATATATATTATCCGTTACACTATCGCTTTCCGACTCATTTCATAACTTTAGTTATTCCAATAAATTTTATTATTTTTTAATGTAGGAACGAATTTTTAATTTATGATTTGTATATACATATTACAGGTCGTTCTATAAAATATTATTCAACAAGAGATTTTGTTTTTATTTCAATGATTTTTTTAACATACATACTCTTTATTCCAAACCATAGTCAAACCTGTTTTTATGCGATTTTTTCTACGCGGTATAAAAAAATTCAAACGTTTCAAACAATATAACTGATGAAGTTTCAAAATATTTTTTTTATGCGGTCCCTATTCCCCTCACAAAAACAGGTTTGAGTGCACTCAAAGAAGAACTTAAAATAATAGTTGTTGAAGACATAATCGATTGATTTATAGTCGTTGACATTGAATTTTTTTCTTGCACTTGAAATTGAAATTCTCAGCTGCATTAAATGACGTTTCATTACTTAATATTGTTTTTTTTATCAGGTAATAAGTTAATTACAGTTGTTATTCCATCGGCATTATATAATCTTGTTATTCAACCATATCGACTCTGCTTAGGCAAAAGGCATTTACCCTCACATAACAATTTTAGTAAATCCTCCTTTTTTTAATCTAGAAGAATTAGATAATAGTTCGGCATTTGCGGCTTGATTCCCTTTGAAAGAACATGTATTCAGTTGTGTAAATTGTGACTTTAAAAATAAAAGAACTTTCCAAAATACTGAGTACATAATACAGACTCGATATGGTTAGAGAATAAGATACTATATTGCCTTAAATATAAACGAATAACAACCACGACCAGTATTTAAAGGCCTATTACACTACACAATTTCAAGGCACCCTTACCCTTAGTTATGTGCGGTGTAATAAGCCTTAGGGACTTAAAGCACATACAAGAGACCACGCCCACTCTGCAGTAAGAGAACTTAATATTGTGTAGTGTAATAGGCCTTTTAGTGTTACCCGCAGTCGACCGAAAATGTAATATAGATTGCTTGATATTATCTAGTGATGTACGGAATATGGGTATAGAATACTTAAAACCGGTACTAATACTCAATACTTAATTTAAAAAATATTTGGTACTAATGAGTACTTTGAAAACGAGTAGTAGTTGGATAACTGAGTATTGCTGGTGAGACCTAACAAAGCTCTCGCGGTGTATTGTGAAAATATTGAATAATGAAAAATTGTCAACCTAGAAAAAGGTTTTACGACAAAAATCTGAACAAATATTACCAAATCTTCTAAAACATTAGACTTCGATTATGAGTATTTGTTAAAGTGATACTTCGTACCGGTTACTTATATTAAAAGAACCAGTACTCGCGAGTATTCAAAAGTACCGGTTCCGTACACCAATCGTTTCTCATTCATGAGTAACGACGTCCGAGCATGGCATCTGTAGCACGCGTGTCTAGCTAGTTTAGTCTAGTTCCATTGTCTACAAAATTGATTTCCGATCTATAATCAACGTAAGACGTTCGGAGCGGAAATGATTATACGTATTATTTAAAATAAAAAAGTTCTTGTAAATGCTTTTACCTGCATTATTTTAAACGACCATTATTCGGTCGCCATATTTTTATTTCAACGAGCTAAAAATCTATGCAACAAGACCGCGGTCAATTTAACCATAAGATGATAAGTTTATTCAACGAGTACTCTTTCAGACAATAAATTCTTTGAACTCTTTGGAGAAAGTCTCACCCGAGAGATTACTTTTGTTTCCAACCACACTATAAATTATATTATACGAGTATTTTATGTATTCGAAATCTTACTATCTTCTTTCGTTTCCATGCAAACGATTATAAACTCTTCCATACAAATTCATATTATTAAATAGATCAATTTCGCCCATGATAAAGTAATATCTTAGAAATACCACACCGCACAAATTTTACAGAAGATGAAAAACCCTCTTTAATCACATCAAATTCCATATATTTTTTTAATGTCACTATTAAATTGACTGATATTTTTCAATGCTGACATTTAAAAAAATACGGAATTTGATATAATGATATTGACTTGAAAATTCTTTTCAACTATCGTATTTTTTTGCTGTGTGGTATACGAGGTATTGCTATGTCGATATAGGTTTTTGCATTCTTATCTTATATGCCAATCATGTTTGCGTTTTTATTATAAATTATCAGAGTGCTCAGATGATTAAATAATTTATACCGTGGATAGCCAATCTTTTTTGTCCTGCCGCCGCCTTTCAAAAAAATAGTTATTACCGTCCTTTTTTTATTTCTCGTTTTTTAGCTCTCTAGCCATACAAAATTAATACCTTCCAGAAATAATGGTTTTTTTATTTTTTTTAGCTTACGTTATAAAAATTAACGCCCCCCAGATGTATTGAACACCTTCCAAATGCTCAAAAAATTAAATAAGTTTCTGGTTTTTTTTAACTCGCGTAATGTAATTATTAATTTCTTCTACAGGGAGCCAGCGCCCACCAACCATTCCTCGCCCCATGTAGACCGCATAAACGCCTCCCAATTTTTCTGTATACACTATACGCCTTCCTAACCTATCTCATCGTCCACTTTGTGAATCTATGATCTATTTCTATACTTTACCAATCGACGGGATACTCCACACATGTTTTCATGACGCACGAGACTAGTCACAAGAAACGGTTAGATTATCGCTTGTTTGTTCTGCGTAATTATTTACTATATTTCACCAGACTAATTTTACAATCGTCATTAATCGATAACGCAAGACCTGTGGCATCTTCAACTACGCCAACGATTCAGGAAACTGTATCTAAAGGTCACTAATATGGGTCAAATCAATAATTTTGTTCACGTATATTAAATAACATCTCATCTGGTCATGCAACAAAGTTATTGTACACATAAATATTTTTTTCCTTACATAATATCGCGTGTTTGGTTAAAATATGTCTAGAATACTCTTTTAGTTACGAACTAAATAAGGGCAATTTTGTATCACAGTGAAACCCCGATTTTTGCATTTCATTTCTGCAGTCGCGTCACATTTTTTTAAACATGTTCGCTCCCAACATGGAGCATATGGATATACACAGTGTGAAGATATCCATTCCGAAAGAGGAGTATATGGATCTCCGCAATGTGAAGATGTCTTGACAGATTATTTTTCACGAGAATTGTTTATCAGACAATTACTCAACCCAATGGGTATCCAGTCCTGCATTTTCGGATTTTTATAATCCGACAGATAGGGAATCGAACCCACATTCCACGGATCGCTAAGCGCGTACGCTACCAACTACGCTACCGGAGTCACGTTTTAGTACATTAAATACCCGTTTGCGTTTTTTTCCCGCAAATTACTTTTGAATTATTTAAAATTAAATTAAATCCATAAACATAAAAGCGATAAACTTTAAAATTAATATTGGGATGCAGAATATGTGCATTTTTCTTCATACAAGTTTTCTTCGACTTCGAGGATGGGGATACGTTCCAACACCTCGATCACAAGGTATAATCGATCGTAAGTCGAATTTCATACTAAGGTTAAAAGACAATACACCCATACCTCCCTTTACGGCCTAGATACGTTCCAGAAAAGTTGGCCGAAAAGCGAAAAGCCGTATAACGAATCAATTATTTGGATACAAACCCTCAAAAATTCAATTGCATCTGTTCTATTTCTTTATAAAATTTTAGTACAGAAAGCATTTTATTTCCTATAAAAATGCTTATATAAAAATAAAAGTACAACACAATGTAATAATAAACATAAATCCGAAAAATTAACATATCAATTAAAAATAAAAGAAATCATATGCACATGTATATACATATAATAAAATAAACTGTTTTAATATGATGACGAACATCAACATGAAGAATCAATAAGCTATAATATCTGCCATCATCATTTTGATGACAATATTGTGCCAAACGTTCCTCATATATTTGTGAGGCAAGGAGAAGCTAAAACTTGTGGGCAGAGAATCGAAAAAGTGCCATAATTAGAAGGTCGTTGTAGAGAAATTCAGTCTAAATAGCGAGGTATAGTTAGAGACATAATCGTCGCCGTATGATGCACGAAAGTATATACAAATAAGTAGTTATTTTCCAGCAGTGTTTTATCAAAATACACGATACACAAATTGATGAAATAATCAATATTAAAAGTAAATATGAAAATAGAACAAGTCGACATGATTACAGAAAATTAATACGAATTGAAAAATAAAACTATTTATTCATATCTGTTCTGGCGTGAGTAGAACATACAGGTATTTTGCAGACGTGACAGATTAACCTTTTTTATTTTTTGTTTGATTGTGCAGAATGTGCAGTTCTTGATGCCCATATACGTATTGGCAAAATTATGCCCGATTCTTGGACAAACTATTTGTTTTTGTTGTGTTAGATAAATATTTATGTATTGCAATATACGTGTACAACATATAAATCTATCACGGAAAAAACCTGAAATATGAACTGTGCGATAAGTACGGTTAATAAAATAATCACATAATTAACAACCCGATCAAAATTAACGAGTCTGTATACATTTAGTATGTTTGGATTTTTTTATGAATTCCCAAAATAATATAAATTATTTTGTCCAAATTATATCGTAATTAATAAATATGCATAAATTATATTTTAATATAATATTATCGTTATTGCCCGGCCTTTCCTGAAAGAGATTTAAACATTTTTCAAATTAATTAACTAACTTTAATCATTACGGTATTACAAATTTATTCCAATACTTGGTCGTCTACAATATTTTTAATAAGTTCCTTGATCTTTGGTGATGATATTAAAAATAACACATTAGACGTAAAAGTAGCAGTCATAATATGTAAAAAATTCTCGTATCTACTGGTCACCGTATGAAAGGAGTTCCATGTGACTAATAGACGCTTAAATTTATTTTCAGTTGTATAGTTTACTAATCAGTTTTGAAAATAAGTGCACATAGGAACAAGTTTATTAAATTCAACCAATCGAATTATTGTTTTGAAAGGATTCCCCTAATTGACAGATACATACATGTATTTTGGTCGTATATACTTACTTGAACTACTTTATTTTCGAGTTTGAGAAAAACTTGTTCCTCTCTCCCCATTCCGATTTTCGATCGAGTTTTTTTTAAATATATATATGGAATTCATCATTTTTTAGGTCGTGTAATCTAACTACTTTTATTTTTTAGTTTTCTTTCGCTTACGCCTAATAATCTTAGCTATATTGTATATTATACTTTACAAAAGTAAGATTTCTCACTTTTAGCAGGCTTCAATACAATAAATTGAATATATAATTTTTATGTATACTTCATTATTTTTAATGGATAATTTTTTGATATTAATTATTGTTTTTATTATTTGTGTTGTGCAACATCGAGAATTAAATAAAATAACGATGTTTTGCAGCATCTTTTCTCAGTACCAAGCTCTAATGATTAACAGTTTGCGGATGGGTTTGCCGTTAAACATTTTTCATTCAACGAATGATTCGAATTGCTCAAGAGCCGCAGGTTTCCGACCTCTTTCAATTACAGAATCCTCTGTTTGAAAAACTTTTCAGATGTTTAAGTAAGCTGTCATTTAAATATAGATTAAAAAACTTGACTGGTACTCCGTGATCTTACATTTTTTTCTTCTTACAACACTTGTACTATTGAAATATGTTAATAATACGTATGTAAAAAAAATAAATGTTTTACTTGTAAAATTAGTAAAACGTTGATTAATCGAGTAACATACTTTTTTATACATTTAAAATGTAATAATTTTAACGTATTTATGAAACTGTAGCTGAAAAATAATGTTGTAACTTTTTTCCATATTCGGTATAATTTGTATTAAGTAACACGTAAAATATACAAGTTTTAAATTTAAAACGTATACCTGACAGACTTATAAACAAAAAACATCCTTATTTTATATTTGGTGCACATCACGGATAATATGTCCGAAAATGAAAAGGCTTTTACGTCGCAGTACATACACAGTAAGCGAGATTATTTCTCCATCAATATTTTGCAAACTAGTATTATATGAAATTCTAGATACGTAACCAGATTGAATTCCGTTTTAACGAAACTCGTGGGACTACCTCTTTTTTCGTTATATACATTCTAAATAAAGTGCTTTAAATGACTTTTAACATCTTATCAAAATGTAAAGCTTTTTCACTAACTTGTGGCTCATTTAATGGGGATATTTCGTGACCGTAAAAGCTACATGAAAGTGTTGTATTATCAGCACTTATTCAAAGCACCTCCATTTTTATAAGCTTTTATTTAGCATCGTTTTAGACAGTGACCGTCTTTATTTCTATCCAACCAATGCTATTTTTTGTAGCTTTGTCTCACTTCCGCACATTACACAGTAACGTAAAAACGAATTTAAAAACTCATGCGGCATTGGTTGGAATCTAATAATTCAGATCGATGACATTTGCATTAGTGTTCCCTAACCGGTGGTCCGTGGTGCAAAAATATTATTTATCCCTTTGTAGTCCCATCGCAAGTTTTTTAATTTGCTCTTCTATTTTTCCGGTCTTTTAAAAACATTGATAGCGTTAATGGTGCAATGCAATGTTTTTGGCCACGCCATTTCTCATCCTTTCAGAGTTTATTGCCTCCAATATTCTTAACTTTTCTTTAAGTGTAAATTGACGCCGTTTTATCCATTTTGAAATCAGGTTTGTAAAATTAAAATTATAACACAAGAAAAAAATAATTTTGAAAATACACAAACAATTTGAGAATCATAATAACATTTCCGATCTGTAGACACTCCAACAATAACATAGGATTATCATGTACGCATGATAAATCTATTTCCGACAAAAGAAAAACACTTATAAAGATATCGAATCAAGTTGTTATCTCAGTTTGGATTTTGACTCAAACATTTCATTACAGTGAAATTACTACTTCGTTAAATCGAAATTTTGCTTCGTTCATGTTGTATGAACGGTTGTACGGAACATGAAACAATTTCGTTACTTAGATATTCATTAAATATAATATTGCAGGACTCCTTAAAAATAAAAAAAATAGTGACTAGACACGAGTCGCATGTATTATACAATAAGACGATATGTTTCATATAAACACATCCAATGTACATATTTACATATTCACCTCTCAATTTTTCATTTCCGATAGTAAGATATTTATACTAATTTAAAATAAAAAACCAATATTTATTCATGTAGATTAATCTAATAAAAACATTTCAAATCAATTGAATTATTTAATTTACGGCTATGTATTCATTTTATTTATGTGCAACGATATATTTTAATGAATTGCATTAATAATAAGGCGGAACCCCTCAGGGACTAGCTATCAAAACAAGTGGATGTCAGAGTCCTCTCATTACTAGTAACAAATATTTAAATTAAATTGTGTAATTATTCGGATATATTAATATCAAAACCCGTATATGTGTGTCAACATCATCCAACCCTAACACCTAAACGTGTATACCACGTGCATATCAAAGATGAAAGATAATCATTATTCGCGACGTCGTACCCCACCACTGTGAATCCGTGACTGCACCAGCGCGGGAAATCATTGCCGGCTCGGTTTGGTCTCTTCACTTGTCGAAAGGTTACCGTGGACCGCCGACGGATTCCGGCGCGATATTATGAATGGATGACAATAATTCATTCCGCTATCTCCTCGAGCTGCTGCTATCCTGATACATTAAAAAAAAAAATCGTGAATTATTTCGATCGCTTATCGAATTGTGAATGAAACCAGTGTTCGAATCTGCCAACCTGATACATACAGTGTTTTTTCTGTTTTGATAAATTACGTTTATCATGTGAATTAATTTGTGTGATAACAATAAAAATGATAAACAACTAAAAATTAATAACAAAAAAATTAGCTACTACCCGGATACTTTCATTCCCGTAAAAAAGTTAATAATCAGTGAAACATTTCGTAAAACAATAAAATAAATGCAGTTTAATTAGGTAACAAACAGTTAAATTATTTCTATTTTTTGGTTAAAAGAAATTTAAAACTATTTTAAGTGGTACATATAAAATATACCAACTGGATTATGTAAATTTTAAGGTGCCAATTTTGCATGCTGCGTGCTTATTATTGTGCTAATTTCGGATTAACATCATAATGTAAAACATTCATGAACGACGTCCCAAATTAGACCGAACCTTCACGAATGTATGCAAATCCAATTTAATTAATTAGGTCATCAATTTATTTTGTGATTATCGAATTGACCGACATATTAGTCAATACTAGTACTAATATG
>JAGVSQ010013742.1:0-10950 GCA_022683975.1 Rhyacophila evoluta
TAATTATAGTTTAGGTAGAGTTTTATATTTTATTTAAATTATATATAGTCACTTATCAAAAGAAATGAGAAATTCCAAATTACAATCAATGAGGGAAAAAATTCGCAAAACCCCACCAAAGACCTTCACTTGGGACACAGTTTAGAAAGAACCGGCTTAGAGGATGCGCCAACTAGGACAAAGACAAGGAGCAGATTTTAGGGAATAAGTGTATGGAGTAAATAAAACCTTACAATATAAATTCAAAATAAGTAATTTTTATTCAATACGTTCTGATAGAAATTATTCTAAACAATGCAGCTTTATTGTGTATATTACAGTTATGAGAAGGGACAATATCCACATAATCGTCACAAACAAACACAGGAGTAGAATGAAATGATTAAATCGTCATTAAAAAAGTCTTACATTAATATTTTTCAATTGCTGATCAACTGGCCCCAAGAGAATTAATTACTCCCAGAGAATGAATGTATTAAAATATTTTCTGTTGATAAACATTAAAAATTACAGGCGTACCCCACGTTAGTGTTGGCGCATAGCGGACCCATACATTCTGGAAAAATATACACATTCTTTGATTTGTTCACCCAATAATACTCCAGATAAAATGACAATATTTAAATTTTTGCCACATTAAAATGGATTTTTTAAAACTAATTAAGAAACGATAGAAAGCATGTGAATATTGAAATAACAGTTTCAAACATGCTGTGTTTAAAAACATTACTAAGACGTCACGTTAGTCATTTTGAAAACACTTTATGTTTATACACAAAATGAAAATATATTTTTGATTATTTCAAAAAAGACCATGATCAATTTAACATAAATTAATGAAAGTATAAAGAGATATTTTATAATTTTAATTTTGATTATAAAATCGAGTTATTTCATAAGTTACGAAGCAGTTCTTAGTACTTTTGCGCATTTGTTTGTGGTAAACTTAAAACTATGAGTTGATAATATTATTTTCATTAACAAAAGGAAAACCGGAAAACATTTACACAAAAATGCCCCAATAATATTATCTACCTTGTTATTATAATAATAAAACAGTGAAATATCTCGATAATCATATGCATAAAAACAAAATCATTTCTCTCTGTAGTAAGAAAAAAATGTATAATATATTTAGTAGTTCATACCCGTGTTTCCCCGAAAATAAGGCCTACCATGATTTTAATATAAACCCTACCTCAAAATTACGATAAGAGTATTCTAATAAGACTGACAAACTGGGGGATGCTAGCATTTGCATTCAAGTCCTTTGTGGATAAAATCGACTTTTTTAAATACCATCTCTCCAATATGATTGTCAGATGCGGCTGAACAACAGAAAGGTGCCTCGTCAATCTACATCGTCTCAACGGGTTACAAAAGTCTCGCCACTGACCATCACAAAAAGCAAGAAAGAGAAAATAGAACGAGCTTCAGGCATTTATGTTCTTGAAATGGAAGTCCTACTCCGATAATAAAACTTAGGGTGTTTTCTGGATCCAAAATTAATATAATAACAGATCTTATATTGGGGGAAACAGTGTAGCAGAAGTCCATAGTACGATACTATAAGAATTTAATGGAGCATCACTAAATTATACATAAACAAAATCATTAGGCTTGTTAGCAATTTAATTATTATATAGCAATACATATTACTCAAAATGGTGTTGTGCATACATGTTTCTCTGAGGGCCACTTGTTGCAAGTCTTAAAAGATGAGGTGTAAGGATTTGGATGAATATTAAATATGACTAAGCAGATATGTTGCTCGAATTTTTTTAAATATATGGTCAAATTCAGTTATAACGAGAAAATTAATTGTCACAACAGATACATATTTATATTACATTATATATGTATAAAAAAAATGATGAGTGTCATGTGAAATTTTTACTTCCACAATCACTAATAGATTTTTTAAAAAATCTTTCTCGAAAAGTGTTTCTGAAATGCTCTGCCCACTTATTTATAATTTGAATTTGTATACATTAAATCATTGTCATCCATGTGCATATTACATAGTTCATTACAACCGAGTCTAACTGCATTTTTATATTGATACATCAATTTTTCATTCTATTGAAATGAGTAATATTGGTCCAATATGATTTCACTATATGAATATTTCTCACTTAAAAGAATGTCTTTTATACGGAATTATAAATATTCATCAGAAAAATGGCCCTCAGTCACATCACTTCATCGGTTAATCAATATTAAGATCTATGTATTACACAGAATGCAGTCAATCAGCGTGTCAATATTTATGTAAGTCTTAAAAATAGGACGAACGAATCAATAGAAATTATAATAAATCTAATAATAAAATTAATTACATGTTGAATTCGAAACAGTATCATAATATAAACACACCCGACAATTGTATTACCATCCGACAAATCATACTTGAACAATAATCGTCAACCCAAACAATCGGAACCGTGCTAATTTTCCTCACCGGCCAAGAGTTCAACTGTCAAAATAAAACGACACCATCCGATTCCCGATGCTATATTCTGTCGCGTAACGCACAACCCGAGGCCTGCAACATCATCATCGTCACAACACTACAATAGAATCTTGGCATGCACAAGGATTTTGGAAACTATTTCAAAAAATTCATGACGAGGATGCCGCTTCCGTTCTGGACGATTCTACGGCATCCACGGATTGTTTCTCCGTCACGGCCGGAGTATCCACGACTGATTTCATTTCCACATCAGCGATAACGCCTACGTTATCTTTGACAGACTCTGCTTCGGTTGAATTGGCTCCAGCATCAGCGATATTCCCATTAGACATTTTTCTTGGTTCTTTAATATCGCTTTTCTGCATTGGGCAGTTGTCCGGGAGAGAGGCTTCGGCGGTGGATGACGATTGGGGAATTTTATCGGCGGGCATTTCTGAGTCTTGGGGCACTGCGGGTTCCGTGTTGGGTATCGTTGCCGAGACTTCCTCAGGCGGAGTCATCTTGATGCGCTTTGGCGGCGGCTCATATGTGGTGTTTTCAGTTGACTGTTTGGTGGGCGTTACCTCTCGCTTTTCGCTTTCCATTGACGGGACGTTGCAGCTTTCTAAAACCATAAAATGAACCTGGGTAGTAATTATTTATTATTATAATTTTTATTTTAATACCATATTCGCTCCCAAAGTGGAGCTTACGGATCTACACAGTATGAAGATTTCTGCTCCGAAAGTGGAGCATATGGATATCTGTAATGTGAAGACGTCTTCACAGATTATCTTTCATGAAAATCATTTGTCAGACAATTGTTCAACCCGATGGGCATGCAGTCCTCATTGTAAGTGACTAAAACACAGAAATCAAGCCAAGCTACAACTGGTAAATTGCATATTTGAAACATGTACTAAATTTGAAAATTATTATCTTTGCTAAAGAATGTGAATAAAATTTTTACATTAACACACAATCATACTTTTTTCAATCATGCAGTAACATTACATTAATGAACTAAAAATGTCAACTTATAACTATGCATTATTTTACTTATTATGCAATTCTACTATTATACACCTTACGCCAACTTAATAATCAGTAAAAACAATTGCATACAAAGCGATGGATAGCTTTCTCATGATGTTCGGCCAATGTCTGATACAACACTCCAATATGTCGATACATAAAATCATGCAGATGACAACTTATTTAATTTATCAAAAAAGCATAAAAATTCTTTGAGTGTCAAAATTCATGAAATAATTGAATTTTGTAAATATTTTACTACATTATATCACCCATCGTATATGACATATCATAATAATATATAGTACAGGAAAAAGCAGCTGATAATAGATGTTAAAAAAAAAGCAAGATGAAGAAGAAATAAATATAAGATAATCTGATGCCTATTCACAAGCCCAAACACGTGCAAAGCAAAGGAATGCATAAAATATAATATAATATTATACTTTTGGAACATTGTAGCAAAAGACAAAAGGTTTAACGACAATAATTATAATAAATGACCACTACATTCATAAATACATTATAATGGTCACTTTTAATCTATAAAACATTAAAACAAGTAAAATATATTTATATATTTCAACTTACATCAATGTAAATCTTACACAACTGTTAAATACAAATTTGATGTATTTTAATTACATATACTTTGTATCTTGAGTTAGATAATTTACAAACGGCTTTAATCTAAATTTCAAAGATGTGGATGGATATCTTTCTTATTCGATGTCAGTCTAAATTTTTTCCCTATTATTCATGATTTAACAGCTCGTTATAAATGTGGCATGATTGTTTCTATTGGAAAATGTATTACCAATTATTCTCGCACTATAACCGTTAAGCTCATTATGATTTTGATTGTATCGATCTTCAACATCAATGTGAATAAATGCAAATTGTAAATGTGATTTTTACCTTTATGAAAAATGGCAATAAAAATATAATATATACAGGCAGCCCTCGACTTTTGCATATAATTAGTTCTTCGAAATGTGTGCGATTATTCGAAAGAGGGATGTAAATAAAAAAATATCAAAAATTGAGCATCATTCATCACTCGTTGGAAAAATTGTTTCCAGCAATCATTGTCGACTCTTTTAATTCACCCCATGAGTCTCCGATATTGTTTATTGCGTTCCATATATCTCTTCTCTTAATGTAGGCCCACCTTCTCCGCCAGTTGCCTTGATGGCCTAATGTATTATAGTCCTCATGTAATATCATTTAAACGTAGCTATCACCGTTTGGTCCTTGGTGTATTGGAGGAAGAAACACAACATAAATTTCCGTGCATAATTTTATCCTAAGATCAATGATGGCTTAAACTGTAAACTGTTATCTTTACAATATTGCTTAACTCCGGTACGAAATAAAAAGTGGGAGAGTCTGCATGGAAGCGAACAATTTTTTCATTATCGACAAAAATCTTGAAAAAAAAAATTGATTTCCTTAAATGTAAGAAATAGCGAATTGTGCGAAAGTTGAGGGCCACTTGTATTTATTATATATACTATTATTATGAAAAAAACCTTTGCTACATGTCCAAAAAAGATTAATAAATAAAAAAAATAAAATAAAAAGCAAGCCTTTATTCGAAACATACATACGGTTGTCGGAATCCTTAGTTATTTTAGAATCAGCCTTGGGTTCACTTTCTTCTGGTATATCTGCAGCTATATCGACACCATTTTGTTTCTGAAAACAAACATGAAGATTGCCTTTACACGTAAGCCATCTAACCTGATAAGTCAGCATTTCATAAAATATATTTTATAGATAGATCTATGTTGTGATCAATTATTCTCATCGAATTACTTAAGATAAGCAGCATCATCATGTACTGATATGAGCTGGATAGACAATTGCTTATTGCATGTCATTATCTCTGATAAAGAATGTAGGATTATGTTAGATTATCAACGCTTTGATTAGCAAGGGCTTACATGTACGTCAATAACTCACTAATGAATGGGTTAATTCTCATAATTAATCTAATACACTGTCATAAGATATAGAATGCTGAAAAGGAAGTAACCTTAATTACAAATGACCGTAAATATATTTTTAAAAATTGTATTTATAATTAATTACGTTTAAATTTTTCTTTGAGTTGGAATCTGTGGATGCCGTTGAGCCTTTTCTTCCTCTTTTAGCTGCAACTTTTTTTGCAGGGGCCTTTTCTTTCTCATCCTTCTTTGATTCCTGCAACAATAATATTTGTTTGTATTACATATCTATTCCAGGAAACCAATAGTTAGCGCGTGCATTACAGAACTCAATATAAAATTTCATGAAGCTGATTAAATGAGGCAAGAGGAGATTAATGATAGGCAATTTTCAGGACTAAATATACCATTACAACAGATAAAAGATGCAGAATTTCTGTTTGGATACCTTTAAGTAAAAGTAAACCACTTTTTAGCATTTAACATTAGACAAACTACATGGAAACCTTGAGCGTACCGTGTTTCTATGAAACTGTACACACCTGTGAACAGTGCCTACATGACTGCCCGTACATTGTTTGCATTCATCCCACACTTTCAGAGAGCATTTCTTGGATTATACATATTAGATTATATTTTATATATCATAATACTAGTACAAATATTCTAAATATAAGAACTAGATCATTGTAATTGCTTGCGTTTTATTTACATAAAGAAACAATACATTATAAAGGTTTAAAAGCAAATTATTTCAAATACCTGAACAGCCGGCGTCTCCTCAACATCCATTTTGGATTCAACATCCTCGTCAGATTTCTTTTCAACTTCTTTCATTTCTTCATCTTGATCAGTAACTTTCTTCTTGTCCTTATTTTTGTCAACTGCAGCTTCACGTTTAGTTTTGGCCGGTGGCTCTTCCGATTCATTTTCAGAATTCTTTTTGTCATCATCTTCCTTTTCTGATGTGGCGTCTGTTTCCACTTTAGCTTTTGTATTCTTGGTTTTGGTTGCTGGCGCCGTATTCGCCTTTTGTGATGACGCTATTTTGTCCAGGTGTTCAGCTAATGACGCCTGAAAAATAATACAATGAAAACACATTCCAAAATTAACAGAAAACATATTAGATCAAAACAACTCAATCTATTACCTCACTTAATAAATAATGTAGGAGAATGAAACTGTCAAAAATGGATAAAAATGTACTAACTTGGGCAGATATAATATACATTGGTACATCAGATAGTAAGATGAAAATCATACCACTGTATATTTTTGAGACCTGTTTAATTTTCATTATTTTCTAAAAATTAAATATTAGCCATAATTTTGCTATATTACATTTATCAATCCAAGTCTTCTTAACTGAAATATATAGATTGACTTACCACAAGTAGGACTGTATGCTGCCCGCCAGCCCGAACAGAAAGGGCAGTCCTTCCTTCCAGTTGTTTTGATTTAAGAAGCTTTGGTTCCCATTCATCGTCCTCTGAGCCTGTTCCCAGCTGGTTGGATCCCATCCCCCAAGAATATACCTCACCTGAAATTAAATCATGTATTAACAGGGCACAAAATCTTGACACCATACTTGATGCATATTGGGTGAGTCATGCTCCGACACGAGCTTCTGACAACCACACTAAGCCGGTTAATTATATATATAAATAACAGTATATAATTTTGTGCCCTGCACATTACATCCACCATTTGCTGCTAATTTCGATTGAGCTAAAGTGATATTTACCATCATTAGTGATTGCAAAAGATGCATAAGTCCCACATGCAATCTGAACACATTTCTTTCCGGAGAGAACAGGAACGGGCATCAACTCCGTGGCATCCTCACAACCTTCACCCAGGCCCAATCTGAAAATAGATCATTATCAATTATTACAATACATTTCATGTCACTTATCACAGTTTAAGTATCCAGAATCAATTTAAAATTTAATATCTACTGTCAATTGTATTGATGGGAAGCCATTACATTGTATATATTATATAGACAATGATTTATAATGGAGTTATAGTAAGTAACAATGGCATCAGTAAGGAGATTCAACATTGATAATATGATTAGCAAATAAATCATGCAATTTGAAATTGAGAAATTTTAATTTGTGATTGTGCAATTACTTTAATAACTCTTAAGTATTCAGAACTGACAGTAGAATAAAAATACAATTTACACCTGACGAACTGACAAACCAATTGACAAATACTGTAAAATCTCAAGTATAACATGCACTTTTTTTTACTTGCTTTAGCACAAAAAAAACTGGGTACGTATTAATTTGCGTAAAAGATCCTTTTTTTTACAAGCTCAACAAATCATATTATTGTTCTTTCATTAGTGGCTGGTACTGCGCGTACTGTCCGAAGAATTGCACTATATGACGCGTGTGAACCTGCAACTACCACGTGTTAAA
Organism: Rhyacophila evoluta; assembly: GCA_022683975.1. Lineage (NCBI taxonomy): Eukaryota > Metazoa > Arthropoda > Insecta > Trichoptera > Rhyacophilidae > Rhyacophila > Rhyacophila evoluta. The sequence goes on from JAGVSQ010013742.1 coordinate 7,866, forward strand.
AAAGGCAAAGTGAGGCAAGGAATCAACAACTGCGTAGTGACCTGCGCGGCGGCCAGATGAATATGCTATGCCTTCAGTAAACAATAAGGTTTTCTTTTATATCAAATGTAATCGATTATTTAAAATATATATTTTTTTTAAACTAAAGGCGCATAGTTTATTGTAATTTATTGAAAAATTTCACAGTAAATCAAACATGAGTACTATAGAGATTTTACGGCAAGTATTTCAATGAAACACTACAATAAATGTGTTTGAAAGTAAATTCCATAAAATTTTAGGGAACCGATTACGACTATTCAATAAAAGATGTTGTCAAGACAACTAAACAAGCAGCATAGTGACCGGCTTAATTAATAGCTCACCTGCCATAATCTTTTCTGCCGAGTGCATAGCACATTCCTTCCGTATTCAGCGCGAGAGTGTGGTGATTTCCTCCGGTGATGTGAGCCCAACTTGCAGTGGTGTTAGCTGCAAATGCTTCACTCAACATCGGTGTGAACACAGCCTGTGGATTGCCTTTGCGGACCCCTGCAATAGAATTCAATTAACTTGTAAATTACTTATCATAAGTGACTGAAGAAAGTATTAGGGAGTTGAGAAGTGTGCCCCATTCTGTTTTTAATATCACGTGCTTCGTCGTTTCAAAAATATCCACCAAGAAACATCTGAAAATGGTTGAAAGTTATTATTGATGGCCACGATATAGACAGATTTAGAAGGGTTGGAAAGTCGTGGGTTCTGTGGAATATATATACCAACCAAATTACTTTCGATTGCCTATCAAAAAATGCGTTGCTATAAAAATTAAGATTTAATATATCTAACATCATACCTATCTGTTGATAGTTGTTGAGACCCCATACCAAGATGTCTCCTTTGCCAGCCTTTCGGGCGAATGTACAATAAGCTCCTGTCCAAACAGCGTCAAAGGTGGCTTTTTCTTTGGAGAACTGGAGCGGAGCCGGGATCAGAAGGCCATCTATTCAAACAAAAGAAACATATTAATTTCGATATCACCCAAATAGAGATAGTCGTAAACTTACAACGGTTCGACTTTACGACCACAATCCGCAATCGGTGACCTGCCTGCACGAACTTATAGTTTAAATGTTCTGAAACATATTTTATTGAGGTTCTACTTGTATTATGAAACTAAATAAGATTTCTAGATTTTTTAGTATATTATATTAAATATTCTAATCACATAAAACATTATAGAAAAATGATTATATTACTTAATCCCAATCTGCTTTTTCGATCACAGGAGCGGGCTGTCAACCTTCCCAGCTGACCCTGTTCACCGCATCCACAAGTAAAAATCTGAAAAAACACAAATATTTTTTTTTTACCAAGTCCGCTCCAAAACTGGACCATATGGATCTACACGGAATGAAGATGTCCATTCCAGAAGTGGAGTATTTAGGTCTCCATGATGTGAAGACATTTCTTAACAAATTATTTATCATTATAATACATAATCTATAATTGACCAAATGGGTATCCAAATTTTATATTTTCGATTTTTTTTTGAAATCTGACAGATGTGGAAATTGAACTCGCACTTCCCAGACGCGAGACGCCCACGCTATCAGGAAGACATATTTATTATTACAGACTAAATAACAGATATATAGCATATTAAAACAAAATGAAAAAACCATTCAATGGTGTTGATGAGAATTGATATTTCATCAGTCTCAAAATATCCATGTATCGTTTTTTATCCTAGAAGTTGCTAAAAATTTTACATGATATTATAATTTAACACAATTGCGAAAATTTCCTCACCTGTCCGTGGTCTGTCAACATTACAAGATGGTCTACTCCAGATGCAATCTGAATAACACGGTGTCCTGGGAGCATCTCGACAGGAGTTTGCTCCTTCCCCTTGAGTGTGAGACCCATGCTACCGGCGAGATCCTGAAACATTAGTCTTACAATTCTATACTAGATATATGACAGATTCACGGAGCATTTTTCAGGTACAAAGCATATAAACAGAATTACAATTTTATAGAAACTGGTTACTACATGTTTTTGAAATTTATGGCACATATCGTTATTATTGTGAAAAAGAAAACCAATAAAAACCAGTGGCTGTTAAATTTTATAGAAAAATCGTGTATTTGCATTACTTAAGTGTTTCCCAAGATATAACAAATTAATATCATCAACATTAACAATAAGTTATGATGGAAGCATGGAAATTAAATTACTTCTTCGTAAACAATCACATTTATATTTTAGAAATACAATCAAAGAATTAAGTTTTGAATAAATTTGCGATTAACAATCTCATTAGATTAGGCGGAGAAAATAAGTTATCTATGTGGTCAGATAAGAGAGATAAAGATAAGTTGATATTAACCCTGAATGATCCCCAGGCAAAGACTTGAGCTGTGTCAAGCAGTGCGGCTGAATGACTATCACCAGCCGACACTCGAACGGCCTTTCCTGGCAGTACCACAGGCGCCGGATTCCACTCACTGCCCGCCGCTGAACCGGAAGACGTATCCCTTCCCAGAGCGCCTTCATCATTACATCCGAATGTCCATACCTAAAATATAACATATGGTTACTTTCATAGTTTTCGTGTCTTTCAAAAATTAATGATGCTAGTGCATTTCTTCATTTTATTCAAGTGCATTTTATTGCTGACAAACAGGTTATTCATTAAATGTGTCATATATTTCTCTTTTACAACTCCAATGAATTTTAAAATAACACTCCGAGATAAATAATCAAATTAAAAACAGGTGGCATTTTTAAGTGTTTGTAGGGAATAGTTTTACCTGTCCATTATTGTCAATGGCTACAGTGTGCATGCCACCCGCACATATGTCCACAATGTTGCTAGGCAGTGTCCATACCAGAGTGAACCTAGAATAACATGAAATATTAATATCGCAAAATATTAAAACTGAAAAAAAATCATTAAATGCAATCAGTGCACACTTACAACATAACCAGATCAATTAACCACTTCACACTCGGTTTATTTTCAAGAAATCGGTCAAAACAAATCTATTTTTTTATTGATTTTTTATCATCTATTTGTAATTTTAAAACAACGTTTTTGTTC